>VWZT01010584.1:267970-290156 GCA_013397055.1 Pachycephala philippinensis | reverse complement strand
TTTAAGATTTTTCCCATTGCTTATTTTCTCTTTGTTTTGATTTTCTGAATGGAATAATTATTGTTCCTTCTCCAGTTTTCTTCCCTCTCCTCCTTTCATTCTAATACAAAAACATTCTTTTCTATTTTTGTATTTCTTTTGCCTGTACACTACGTGTAACCTCTTCCTGAAAAGAAGGCAGGAGTGAATAGGGTCCCCAGGAGAAGAAAACAGATTCAATGTAAAGAGAGTCTTGGAAAGGTCATCAGAAATATTGAACTCTAGCACAGACAGAAGTTCTGCTAAACCCGTAAAATCATTAAAATAGATCAGTGAAAGGCACAGAAGAAAGTCAAGAGTAGAACTGGAAGAGTGAAGAATGGGCACAGACAGGCACATCCCACTCTAGTCCTACGGTGCGAGAAGGCAAGTTTTGCTGAGTTTTCTTTGCAGAGCTGGCTTGTGCTAGCATGTCCCATGGAATGGGGCACAGGGAGGAATACAATACTGTATGCTATACACTGATCCCTGGAACAGGAACAGTGACCCTCATCTGCCTATGCAACGTGCTGGAAGATCAATGTGATATGCAAGAACTTGTTTATCAGTTATGATTATTTACTTTATTCACCCAAGAAATGCTGGCTGGGCCTGTGTGACTGCACTTTGAGGCTGCAGATGTCAGTAAGATGACACCACAGACCCATGACATCCAGCCAGTACTGGCAAGTAGCAATACCAATGCAAGCAGCCAGAGTCGCTCTCCCCTATTGCTCCACCTGCCCTCTTCAGGGATACATCATATTGTCCACAAGTTTGTATGAAGCAAACTTTCCATGATGATTTGTAAAAGATGGAGTGGACAAGTGCAAACACTTTTCCCAATTTTTTACAGAATTCATCTTGAACCCTAAGATGCATGTTTTCTGCCCTATAAGAGGATGCTGGAAATCACCATCCAGACTCAAATCACAGTCCATTTGGTATAAGAACCAGCCTCCAATAGTATCTAGTGATACTTGCTTCAAAAATGTTGTGTTAGACAATTACAGGGCAAGTGTCTTATAAAGGGCATGTCTAGCTCCACTAGCTAGCAGTTGATTAATGTCCTAAGAAAACAGGACAAAGTTTCATGAAGACCAGACTTAATTTTATAAAAAAAAAAAAAAAAATCAAACCCTCCCATGAACAAAATATATATCCCTGAGTGATATTCTCCTATTGGAAAATCCCTGTCACTCTCCTCAGCTGATACAGTCACCACAGGTATCACAATGTCACATGTGATTTTTTATTGCATCACCATTGGAGGTCATAAGGAGCTCCAAAGAGTCATCAAAATAGATCCTGAACCTTAGCTTTCTCCTGCAAATTCTGGCAGTTTAGGTTAAACCGCTGTGATGATGCAATTAACCAAATACCGCTGTGATGATGCAATTAACCAAATCAGCTGGATTTGGCACTGAGGAAGACCAGGAGCAAGGCACTTGCTGGGGAGATTGCCCAGGTGAAGAGTATGCTCTTTTTAGACTAGCACCTCCAATAACTAAACCCAAAGGAACATGTCTAATAATGCTCAAGTGTGGGCTTCTTTTGACTACATTTATCTCATCAGGTCCACTGTCATGCTTTTAAACCAGAAAAAGGCTAGGAATTGTACCTTTCTCAGTTCTAGATTCATTTAGTTGGTGAATTTAATATTACTACAACCACATTCTTCAGGAATTTTCATATGATTTAGCTGATAACTAAGCTGTTGCTCAGTGAGCACAGCTCAAGTGAAGGTAGGGACAAGCAAAGCTATTTCACTTCTAAAATAATCTCTATTCACAGCAAAGGACTTCATCCACTCTTTTCATTGTATGAAAATAAAATTCATAGAAGTGCATGTGTTATTTTTCTTTCAGCACACAACACCTCATGTTCTTGAAACAGCATATGATGAAAAATTATCATCCTTTCTGGCAAAGCTCCTCTCTGAAATAAAGCAGGAGATACTAGGCTTTAATGAATTGAATTGCTAGGCTTTGTGTCCTCTGCCTTTCTAAATAAAGCCTGTTCCCACAGTGTTAGACATTACAACATAATTTTTTCCAGTTCATAATTTAAACATGATTAGTGAGGGATACCAGAGCTTTAGGGCAAGAGAGATGACCTCCTCTGCATCATTTCCATATCCAACACAGAGTTCCCAGCAGCTTGGGAATAGAAGCAAATACAGGGTTTGTGCCACAAAAAGAATTGAAGAGCACCCTGGTTTATTGCACAAACTGGCATGATACAAATGATTGAAGGCTCCCAGCTGGATAGGGAGCCTGGATGCTGGAATACCAACTGGCTGTCAGGAGAGTGGAATTGCCCACTACAGACCTAAGGACAGGGAGGGAGTTCTTGACCAGTGAGCAAAAAATCTAATATCAAAACCACTGGAAGATACGTGAAAGCTTTCATGGTCTTCACATCCCTTTGTGCCACGCTGTCCAGAAATCAGAAGACACTGTGGCCACCCACTTCCTCTGTGCATCCCTGAGAGACACAACTGTGTTAATTGACCACAGTGTGGCCACCTCTCGTTAACACAGCACTTTAAAAAATAATATTCTTTTATTGATTTCCCCCTCACTCCCTTTTGAAGGTGATCTTTCTGGAGCAGAAAAACAACTGGGGTCACACTCCGGTGAGCCCCAGCCACCTTGCCTGCCTACCAGCTCTGCAGCTCTATGCGCTTCATCTCCGGGACGACGGTGTGACTTTTGGAGGCTCTATGCCTCATTTAGCCCTGGTAATGGCCTAATTGGGTTGGAAAAATGCAGGAGCAGGAGCATGATAAAGAAACAGCTCCGCTGTGCTTATTTCAGCAGGTGGAGGAAGAGAGAAGAGAAGAGAAGAGAAGAGAAGAGAAGAGAAGAGAAGAGAAGAGAAGAGAAGAGAAGAGAAGAGAAGAGAAGAGAAGAGAAGAGAAGAGAAGAGAAGAGAAGAGAAGAGAAGAGAAGAGAAGAGAAGAGAAGAGGCAGGGAAAAGGGAAGGAAAAGGAAAGGAAAAGGAAAAGGAAAGGAAAAGGAAAGGAAAAGGAAAGGAAAGGCCACATTTTTTACCTTGGCTAGATATTTCTGTGTGTAGTTTTGTTTATAACGGGCATTGAGCTGACTAGTTGTGCAGGTGGCAGGATTAATGTGTCAAATGAAGGAGTACCAGGAGAGGGCCAGATGTGGATAAGCATTTCCACTTCCAGTAATTTTCTACAGCAGTCAGCCCCCTACCCCTAGAGCTTCACTCCATCCCCACTTAGTAAGGGCTGAGATAATGGGTGCTTTCATTATGTAGATGGGAGGGGAAAGGTGAGTGGGAGAAAAGGTGAGAGGAAAGGTGGGTGACAAAAGGCAGGTGACCATTTCAGGAACAGCAAAGGAAGCAGCTCATACAATTAGCTAAATGTCCATTCACCATTTCCCCTCTCCTGGGAGGAATCTTGCTACCTACCTGAAGAAAACCATCCTCTCCTCTCTTGAATTATTCCAATATTTTTTCCTGGCATCCTGTAAACCACTCAAAGAATGAAATGCTACACCTTGCCTCAGAAAACCTCAGAAAAAAAGAAAGAAATAAAAGTTTAAAAAGGTGAGGAACCTCTTCCTTTAGGGATCTGTTCTTCAGCAACAAGAAGAGTGCAAGACCACGGGATGAACCAGATTCCCCTTCACCTAAAGTGATAAAGATAAATCAAAAAATTTACTTCACAGAAGGGCAGCCTTCCCTTTTGATGGTCTTTTTTAAATGAGCTTTCACCATCCCCAACAAGATCCCAGCTATTTACCTGACTTTGTTTTCTCCCTTTCCTCTCTGAGTGGGAGTCCTATATTATCTCAGAGTAGTCTCCTTAAGCTGGAGCCAAAATTGCTCACACAGTATTGAAGTTACAGAAGTGCTCTATACTTGCCACTGTGTAAAGGACAACCTATATCTATTTTAGCTCTCTGCCTTGGGGACTGGTACAAAATATCCTGTGCTTTATTCATGTCTAGCATTAAAACTTCCAAGAATAGATATTTGGCTGATAAAACTTTCAGAGGATTCTGCTGTAAATCAGAACACATCCTCACTGGTAACATTTTAAATGTCTGATTGGGCCTTGGCGCTCTTATTTACAGTGCAGCCCTATAAACATTTCCACAAACACAACAGCAGGGGCAGCAAACAGCATGGAGCAAGCACAAGCAGCCAGTGGAAGGAAAAAAATTCAAGGATTTTCAGGCAACCCCTCATGCTTCCTTGGGGAAACTCACTGGAATTGTTCCTAATAACTTTTTACTCACGTTTCCTGCCTGCTTCTTATTACAATTTCCTTGCTAACTTGAAAAAAACTGTGTTGAGGGGGAATTGATGTACGTGTCAAGTAGCCAGCAACAAGATGATTTTTAAGTTTCCCAGGCCTCTAGTGGTAACACAAAAATTTCCCTGTGGGAGCTCAATCAGCTCAGCCACAGAATTGTTTCTGACGGACTAGAAATTTTAAGTGCTTGCCTTCATCTAGTAATTGCCTGGGTACCAATACTGGTGATGTGGTTACAATTACGATATGCAAGCAGAATGTGGCATCAACCTATAAGAGGGGGCTGGTTCCAGCCAGGCTTGGAGCTTTAAATAGGACAATTATCACTCCTACTGACTAGTAGTGTAAAATCAAATGGGAAATGATAATGAAAGTGTTAAGCCTATCCAATCATGGACCAAAAACGCACTTCTAGGTACCAAAATATTTACACTAAACCAGAAGCTGTCTGGAATGAAAGTTGGTGATAAAAATACTAAAAAATACTTATTTGTAGCATGAAAGAAAGGGGAAATTAAAAACCATTAACAAATTCTAAGATTCTAAATATGCAGGGAATTTATGAGGGAGGTTTATAAGATCAAGGAAGCACTAAATAGTTAACAGAAGTAAAGAGGCAAAAATGATATTTTTATAAATATAAAATGTGCCCGAGACTGGCCATGAGCCCATTGCTAGATGCGGGTGATAAAACTGTAAATAACAATCCAAAAAAGGCGGAAATATCGAATAAACATTTTGTCCTTTGCACATTGTTTTGTCCTTGGAATGAAGCTGTAGAATGTATCATCCCATATTACGTCAGCCCAACAAAATTCACCGTAGGTAATAAAAGGAGATGTGAGACGAGATCTGCTAAAATTAAATGTTTTCAAATCAACAGGCCTGGAGTCTTACATAAACTAAATGAGGAGTTCTCTGAATCACTAGTGTTGATACTGAGCAACTCATGGAAAAACGGGAAAATTTCAAAGGGTCAGAGAACTGCAAGTGTACGTAGTTATTAAATAACTACTAAAGAAGGAAGGCCCAGGAAATTATAGGCACCATACCCCAATATCAATCTGGGTACAATAATGAAATGAGTTAAGACAGCACTCTTTCTAAAAATCAATGAGGATAAAATATTATTAATTCTAACCATTTTTTAAAAATACCCACTGTTCTTTTTACGAAATAATGAACTAGATACAGACAACTATATAGAGTACAACATGGACATGTCCGAGGTGTATGAATGACCAGATTAAAAGTTGCAATTAATAGATTCAAAACTAGTTTATGGATAGATCTTAAAGGTTTTGTTTAAGGGATGGTATCAATGAGAGGAGTATTTTCTAAAGACACCACTCAGAGATCAATCTCATTCTGAACCTATTCCATATTTTTTAATCAGTCCTCTAGATTGTAAAATGAAGCCGTGTTTGTTAAAAGCCGATACAAACACAAAACCTAGCAGTGAAGAAGACAGTTTTAATGTGTGATTGATCACTAATGTTGGCATATACAAAACTAAACTCTCCCCTGGACACCAGTGATCTTCTGTGCTGTGCTCAACATACTCATCTTGCTGGTGGATCTGCATTGAAATAACTCTATAACTCAATCTCATGTTTCAAGGCTTCTGTGGAGAGTCTGCAGGAGGGAGAGGACAGCTCTTTTTTCTGATGCCCAATTTACCCACACACTCTAGGACGCTTGAAGGAAGACAAAACTTCACTGATTGGCAGCAGCTAGACTGAGACCCTGAAAAAGTTGCACCAGTGTCCTGCTAGGACACAAAGGATCTATTTTTTCTTAAGTGCGTATGTTGGTCTAACTTGCTCACACGCTGAGGGTCAAATTTAAAGTCAGATATGGAATTAGGAAGGAATTTTCCATCCCACAAAGACTGGCGAGAATCCCAAGTGGAGCTAACTCACTGTTTTCTCTTCTTATCTCCCTAGACTTGTACAGGGAGATGCAAATAACAAACTTAAACCCAGAGATTTACTAGACTTACAAGATCTTAAAATAAAAAAGGGACATATTTCTTCAAGGGGTGCAATCACTGCATGACTCAGAGGCTTGATTCTCCCGAGTCAATGTGGGGCAGAAGGCAGGCATAGTGTTTTGGTAAGGGAAGGGTATGTGTGATATTGTATGTCTTACAACAGTTGTATTGAGAGCACCTCAGGACACAACACAAGCCTCAGGACACAAGGAAAGACAGTGTGCATAGACTGTGCCACTGTCATAAAGTGCTGTAGATGTGCCACTGTCATAAAGTGAGAACAATGTGACAATGAATTCTGCTGCAGACCATCTAAACTTTGGTTGTTGAGGAATTCCTTCACTTAGATGTTTCAGCTGTTTAAGGCAATCCTTCTTGAGTCTATCTATCCAAAATGACCAGAAAACCACCTAAAAAAGTAGCCATTAGTTAGAACTACTTCTGGTGTTGACAGATCAGCTTACTGACAAGGAAAGTGTTTCCTATAGTGTCAGCACAGCAAAAGTTGAAGTCTAGGTCACATGTATACTTGTCTCAAGCATAAACAAAAAACCCTGATAAGTTCCAGATCTAGAGTCCTTTTCCTGTGGGTGCTACTGTAGTGAAGCAGAACAAGCCTGGCTTGATGTTCAGATAGCAGGCTAAACCTGCAGTGTTAGCAATGGTGTGATGCCTTGTTTTGACTTACACACTGAAGAGAGCAAAGACAAGGCCTCAAAAGGAGAATGAATACAGATGAGCAAGAGTTTATTTCATTGATACCTCACTTTTCAGAGAGCTGCCCACACTTACAAGGGGAAAGCAAACACTGAACCTGGAAACACATTCTCAAACCCTCACTAAAGTGATGTCTGAGTTTCTCCTGCTTTTGACTGTACAGATTCAATATTTAAAATGTGCCCTTGCTAAGACCAAACCTACCAGATCTGTAGCCATCTAAAAGAGCAATATGTTACAAAGTGACAGGGAATACTTCTAAAATTAACCTATCAATGGATCCCCCTTCCCACTATTGAAAAAACAGACCTAAGTGTACCACCGGAAAGCACTTGAGCAAATCTGGATTTCTGTAAACTAGAAAACTCTACTAAAACAGCAGACTGGCAGTAAAAAAGCACCACCACAACAGTCAAGGCAACAAACATTTACGAAGCGACTGGGAACAGCAAATTTTAATCAAATCATTCAACCATTTTGTTGTTGTTTACCTTGATTATGTCAGACAATATTGTTAGAGTCTTGCTAGAGACTAAATGATATCACCTTTCTAAATCACAAAATGTCAATGCAGACTGCTCCTAAAATTTCAAAAGACAGCATATTTGCCTCTTTCACTATCTGCAAAGCTGAAGGCAACAATTTCAAGCAAAACAAAGCACCCCACTCTGGGTCCTTCTGCAAGGAATCAAGGAGAGCACAGAACTACCAGTAGCATTTGTAACCTCTTTCTGAGCTAAACCCATTGGCTACAGAAACATTGCTAAGAAAACGGTAACAGGAGGCACTTCAGTAAAGAACTACAGCAGCAAGATTTTGAGTGTTCACTGTATATGCCTAATTTCTTGCCAGCTTAATTTCTTGCTCAGTCATTTACTTCTTGTGCAATGTTGAATGCAGAAAAGAAATCTCTGCTTCCCTAGCCAATAAATAGATAACAATTAGCTGTGACCTCTTTTGTGGAGGATGGAGGATGTTGAGACCGAATAATTGTTCCTCAGCAAAGTAGGACACAATGTTATTGTATATAAAATTATGGTAATGATCTGTGTACACCTCTCATAGCTTCTCTCCATGGACCTAAGACTTCCTAACAAACATTAAATTAATCCTTGCCACCATGCTCTCGGAAGACAAATGATACTTTGCTACAATTTGTTTGCAAGTGGGAGAATGTAATGAACAGCTAATGCTTACACATCTAATTTAAAAAAATGCTTTCATGATTTTATTTCTAAATGTTTATTTAATTTCCCAAAAGTGAAACTGAGAAAAAGTGTACTATTTCATGCCAGTCTCTCTCCACCCCTTAGGCTCTTTGAAGCCTTACAACATCAAGTCTGTAAATTCAATTTCTGTGTCTGGAGGCTCAGATCTAATAGCTCCGTCTGGAACATCAGTATCAAGGGATCTTGTCTTCAGAGTTAAGAGGAAAATAGCAAAGAGCTTTCTGGAGAGACAGAAAGAAAAATTCTATGATTTATTTTAGAGAGAGATTATTAAGAGGTGACAACTACAAGAGTGTACTACTTTTATTAGTAGCTTCCCAGTATTGCAGTGTACACCAAAATTTACGCACAGACACAGAAAAAAAAGAATGTATTTTCACCTATCTATAACTTACCCAGGTTCTCTCTCCAGCAGAAATCATCACTGCTCATTTCAGAACAAGACACAATGAGCTGGGATAGTTAACCTCCCACCTTAGGTCTCATCATCATCGCCAACAATTTTAAGTTCTTTAGGCACTGAGGGAAAAGGACTTCATGTTTCTATCAGTAAGTGTCATCATTAGCAATGAATATTATTACTGCTATGACTAAGCATCTTTACTTTTAAAAAACTCCTTTTTGCAAGCCTGCTGTATTCTTGGGCCAGTAAATTTTCAGTGGTTAAATTTTCTGACATACTTACTGACAAACATATGAAGGGTGTTTTTAAAAACCCACACTGATTTTCTGGCTATCCTGACTGAAGGATGTAGCTGGGTAAGTTTCCCAACCACATTACTGTGCACATGTTAAGACTATCGGGAAGAGTCAATGCTCAAACTGTACTCAGGAGACAAAAAATGAGGACTGCTCTGCTGAAATCCAGGAACCCAAGTTCAACTCTTCCTTTTCCTTTTTCAAAGGCGAGCAATTTTTCAGCCAATTGTGCTTACCATTTGTCATCATACCTTCATTGAGAACTATGAATCAGACACCACCATTGCTCATATTTTTGTATTTGGATTATTAATATTTCTGAATTTATAAACATATGTTTATATTCAGGTATTTCACGTATTTATGTACTTAGAAACACATAAACCCGTCAGTGTGTCTTTGTGTGTTTGTCAGCCTGCTATTCCTATCATCTTTGCTGCATCTTCTGGGATCTAGCCATGTTGAATAAAGTTTGCATCATGTCAGCCCAGCAAAACTTGCAGCTTTAAAACATCACAGTTTTTATGGAAAAAACCTCAATGTCTCATTTGCAAGGGCAGAGATTCCAAACCAGTGTGGTTACACAGGTCCATCACCTTAAGAGGTTCAGGTCTTGAGACAGGTTTCTGTTTAAGCACCATTTTCTGCTAATGCATTTGACACATGTTGAAATTGATCAATTATTGCAGTTAGATCAGCTTTCCCTAAGCCAGAGTGTCTTATATAGACCTATAAATATAGATCTATTTCCAATGGAGCTCCAGCAAAACACATTGCTGAATAAAAACAGCTACAATGATTGGTAATAGGAAATGAAGAAATTACCTGAAAGTAAGAAATTCCCTATATAACTGTTACATGCTTCCACGATTTGATTTACATAGTTTCACTTTCTCTGTCAAATCCTACCCTCACTTCTTCTTCGGAGCAGTATAATCCACAACATCCTCAGGCTCCCTCTTTCCTATTCACAGAGAACCACAAGAATCTGCTGTTTGTTTGTGAACGTGCTGGCAGTCTGCTCAGATGCCTGGCTCAGGTCTCAAAACCTGGTGTTTTAATCTGGGCTGAAGAACACATATCTCACCTGCAGGGCATGAACCTTCACACATGCTTTGCCAATGGTCAGACCACACAGCAAGAGGATTGAATCAAACTTGCAATGTGGGGAAGTTGTGACAACAGGAAATGTAAGGGCAGTGTTTGAAAAATGCACAGTCCCAGAAGCCAGGAGCTGGATTAAAAGAGGACATAGCTTTGAACAAAGGTTCAAACTCTGCTCTAATTTGTGAATGAAAAAGAGATGTCCGGACAAACAACACTTGACAAGCTTCCTTTCTCTTGATATTGTGTGATTTAAAAGGATCCAATAGTCACCCACATGCTTTCTGGTTCCCAAACTAACAACAATTTAAGACCATGGAATAGCTAAATTACTTGAAGAACTGCAAACTAAATTGATTCCCAATACAAACTTCTAAACAAATATTAAAATTAGTGTAAAGCTAATTAAAATTTCAGAACCTGCTTTCAATTTTACCTATATTTCTTTTGTAATTACCCGATTACTTATGCATGATTAAATCACCCTGTAGCCAGGGAGGAGGAGTTTTTCCTCAAATCACAATTGAACCTGAATAATTATTTTGCTATTTTATATAAATGAGTTGAAATAACTTCTGTCATGGAAGCACATGACCTAGGACTGAGCTGAAGAAACAACTAGCTCAGCTTCACAACATGAGCTGAAGTCTGTATTGCTCTATTCATCCATTTTTTTCATTTTTCATGTCAGTATAGAATGAACGAGAATGACCTTTTGATTTTTCAACTGAGAGTCACTGTATCACCCAATCTGTGTTTACACAGTCATAAGGATTCCTAGAATGATCTCATGTCAAGCAGCTGTTACTGTAGTTTTATATGTATCAATGTACAGTCTTGGAACATGCAGAATATTTCTGAGGAAATGGTCCAAGAAGATAGTGTAAGAAGGACAGCTCAATTATCAATCTGCATAGGAATCACAAGATCCTCTTTCTTTAGGCATTTAGGAAAACCAGAGGTATAGTGAGTGAGAATTGGTGTAAGGTTTGCAATTTGATATAGTTATGAATTTTGTTCAGAATAAGGACATCTGTATATTTTTTAATGTAATTATTACCCTTAACTGTTTAAGTTGCACTGTAAACATGCACCGTGTTAAACAGATGTCAGGACTGCAGAGGGCTTTACAAACTAAATAAACTGTGGAAGATGGGTTTATTTTTTGCCTCTTTACAATTTACACAATCCATGCAGATAAGGATTTTATTGCTTTGTTAATAAAAATTAAAGATAGCAGAAAGCAATGACTCTAAGCATCTGTTACCACCCATAGTTTAAACAGTTGACTGAAAAGAGACTACGTGCTACAGCAAACAATTACACAGAAGTAAATGTTGCTGTACAAGTCATGCCCAGGTTCTCCAAGCTGTTCTTGGCATAAGACCAGCAAAGGTGAAACAAAAATAGCTGTATGTCATCCTTGCAGTTGCCCAAATCTAGTAACACACAGAGAGGCCAGCCCCAGCCCTGCATGCCACAGTGCAGCAACAGGACTGCTCTGTCTATCACCCACTTGCCTGTGGTTCCAGCAGGGTATTTGATAACTGAGGACCACAGGGAGAAGGTGAACTTTAATTCTCACAGGTGTTTTCCCCAAGTACAGGAAACATTAAGTGACCTGGCTGGTACCAAAGAAATAGGTCTCTGGATTTTAGAAACATCTCAACTGAAAACTTTCCTCCATGAACTTTTTGGATGAAACAATGCCATAATATTAACTTAGATCATTTTAATTTAAACTAGGCTACATATACGGGCAAGACAGGCAGAATGTACAGGCAAGGCAACTGAGAGCAGCTCAAGGAGGCCTTGGGGGTGTTGGTGGATGGGAAGACTGACATGACCCAGCAATGTGCACTTCCAGCCCAGAAAACCAACAACATCCTGGCTGGCCACCAGGTCAAGGGAGGTCATTCTCCCTCACTACTCCACTTTCATGAGACCCCACCTGGAGTGCTGCATCCAGCTCTGGGGCCTCTGACATGAGAAGCCTGGAAAAGAGAAGTCTGAGGGACACCATATGGCAGCCTTCCAGTAAAAAAAAGGGCGACAAGACAGCTGGAGAGGGACTTTTTACAAGGGGATGTAGTGGCCGTAGGAGAGATGGTCTTAAACTGAAAAAGGTTTAGATTAGATATTAGGGAAAAATTCTTCCCTGTGAGGGTGGTGAGACATAGGAACAGGTTGTCCAGGAAAGTTGTGGATGCCCCATCTCTGGAAGTATTCAAGGCCAGGCTGGATGGGATTTTGAGCAACCTGGTTTGATGGAAGGTGTCCTTGTCCATAGCAGGGAGGTTGGAGTGGAATGATCTTTAAGGTTGCTTCCAACCCAAACCATTCTATGATCCCACAGGTCATTGTGTTCAATTTCTATCAGCCCACAGCATTGAAAGGAAAAGATGACAGCCATGAGTTATCTAACCCTACTGCCAGCTCTTTTAGTGAAATCATGTTCTCTTAATAAAGAGGTGTAGGTCTCATAATCCCTTTCCCCAACAGGATGAGAGCTCTTGCTCACCTAAAATACTCAATTTAGGAAGGAAATGTGCATTGTTAGGTACACAGCATCACTGCTGAATTCCATGCTTAACTGAGAATTATGAACTCTTTCCTTCCTAGTTGTAAAGTTATTAGATATATGAATAATTTTTATAGTTGCTTTGCTTCTGAAGAAGGTGCTGTAGTATTAGTGTGCATCACAGAGATATATTAACTGGCAATTACTGTCTAAAGCCAGAGACAAATCATCAAAAGAAAAGAAGAAAAAAGGATGAATCCCAGTGAGAAACAAAATATTTAGGCTTTCACGTGCTTCATATGCTTATCAAAAATTCCTCCTTTCAATCTCTGGGCCTGGAAATCAGATCATTTTTCAAACTTGAATGTAAGTTGCCCTCTAAACCTGTATTTAGATCAATGACATGAATGTGAACGTAAGTACCCAACAATAGAAATCTGAACCTGAAAATTATAGTTGTGCATTTTTTCTACTTTGATAATCCTTGATACAAAATGGGAACTCGTTACACTGTAATTAGACATTTTTAAAAGCTCTTTCAGATCTTTGGATGAAACATGGTATCTGGATGCCAAGTTGTTGTCAGCTTTTTTACTGTCTGGAATTGTATGTTTAAATCCTAGCTCTATCAAGTCAACCTTTCTTATTTCTGAGACAGTTATTTCAATGTGTTTTGATTTACTACAGGAGACCTTTCAAACAAGGCCATACAATGTAGGGTTGTTTCAAACACTGCCTATAATAACAAAACCTTAATAGTCTGCATGTGTTGCGTGCAAGCATATTCCTTATAATTTACAAGATGTTATTGTTTTTAATGGACATCCCTCGAAACCTACCTGCCAGTTTGCAAATTGCTAACAGCAACAGGAAATTGTAAGGACAAACTGCACCCGCGGTGTCACCTACAGTCTTCTGCATCCCCCAGGTTGTTGGCACAACTGTCAACAATTCTCAGTTACACGTCAGTAATTCTTTGGGCAAGGTACACGAAGAGAGAGGATACAAATTGTTGTGTCAGCTCTGCCCGTTTTGCAATGTTAATAGAAATTACAGCACCAAGATTTGTTTTAGACTTTAGTAACTGCAGCTATTGCCCTGATAAATATCACAACAGACATATTGAGTAAGAAAATGAGACTGCTACAAATCCCCTCCCAGAATAAGATTTTCACTTTAAAAACTGCAAATATTAAC
Organism: Pachycephala philippinensis; assembly: GCA_013397055.1. NCBI lineage: Eukaryota > Metazoa > Chordata > Aves > Passeriformes > Pachycephala > Pachycephala philippinensis. Next base: position 276,387 of record VWZT01010584.1, on the reverse strand, counting down.
AATGTCATGGCATTGCTTATAGGAAAGGCATTTTGGCAAAACTGTAAAACTTTAAGGAAAAATAAGTAATTTCAGAGTAAGTAATTTATACTATTTCAATATAGTGGCATTAAAATAATCTGTTCCTCAATAACAATCTTTGCAAATGGTCTCTTCTCTCAGAATGTCATGGGGATCTTCAGTATCATCTGCCAGGCACTGTCACCAACCTAAAGGTTCTTAGAAATACGATCATTTGCAGCTATAACTAGCAATAGTCCCTACCTAGAACCAAGGAAAATTAAGTGCTATGCCTCAGTGTCACTAGCAGGCAATAAATCTATTTCTACAAATACATTTTGATGTACAATGCAAGAAATAAGTTATTAGGGGAGGAAGAAAACAGGCATTATATAGGGAAAGCATCTCATCCTCGTACAAACAGCAAATGGGGAGCACTCAGCCTCACAGTCCCTTGTTTCACCTCGTTGACCCTGTTCACTCCAACAGGGACGATGTTCTTCCCACAATTCCCTTAGGCAGGTCTGTAAGACAGCAGACAGTGCCAGCTCTCTGTCTGTCTCAATTCCCACCCCACTGCTACCTCTTGTCAGGTCTCCACATGCGCTCCAGACCCTCCCACAGCTGCTGGGCTCAGTGCTAACCCTGCAGCCTCTCTCATTGCACTGCGCTGCCAGCTATGGTGCTGATGATAGAACATGAGAAATGTCCTGCTTTAGCTAGAACAATTCCATTTTGACAAGCAGGGGAAAATGGCTGGATTCAGGCCTCTACCCTCATGCCTTCAGCTCTATCACTGCACACAGGAAGTCCAAAAGTGTGGAGAACCACTGCATTTCTCTCCATATTGTTCACCTCTGACGATGACCAGAATGTATGGGTATTTCTGATTGTACTGAGTTCCTTCCCATTAAGAGTCTCCAATTTTTCTTGTCCTTCATAAAATGCCTCAGTTTACCAACTGAAAACTGAAATAGACTCTATGGAAGCAATGAAAATAACTAAAGAAAAACAACTACCAAATAATTAATCTACTTCATTCTGGCTATTTCCAAGATATGGTGACCGATCATGTCTGTGTCAGATTCCAGGCACAGAGTTCCTGATGCACCCATGGTCAGAGCATAAATTCAGCAAGAATGTACCTGTGACTTTGGTGATCAGATACCACTTGGTTTCATTGGAACCTCAGTTTTCTGTTTAAATGAAACATCTCTGCCTTTCATGGCTATGAACAAAAACTTCAGTGCTTAAGTAGAGTAGAACAACTACAGCAAGTGTTGCAGAAGCTCCAGAAGATGAAGGGGTTGCAGTTATTAACACTGAGGAACGAAAGCTCAGGTCCTTGAAAGTTCTTGAAGTACTCATCACCCTCTTTAGGCACACAGAATTTTCCAGCCCCAGAAGTGTCATCCAGCTGCTACTTAAGCCTGAAGGACTGGGATCTCATCTCTGCAAGCCAGTACACTGATACTGTGCATCCTTCACCACTTCATGGAGAGACACTGCTCAAATCTCTCAGCTGAAAGCTCCCAGGCAGAGTATTCAAAGTATGTGATCTAATTGTGGACGAGGGAGGGTAAAGGCCTGTTTAAGATTAAGCACAGCTTTCTGATTGACTGATGCTTTCAAAGGCTTCGGTATGAAAAAGGACATGACACATCAGAGACCATTAACTATGTAAACACTGCTTCCTAAGAAATGAAAGCAGCAGTAATTGTACCCTAGTTAGCTCCTGAAATTACTCAACCCAGGACTATCCCGGGAAGTAAAAGAAGCACAATATGCTATCAATGTGTTTGTCGAAAACAGAAGTCTAAATGATACGAAGAATTCATGTTAATAAAATCATATATATATTCACACATGACTGATGACATTTACATTTGTAAACTTATTACAATGCTTTAGACAAGGATATCTTATGGAGTAATGTACTTAAAAGATATCATGGCACAAAAAGTGGGACCTATTTCTGTTGTTTAGAAACTGGACTTTTATACTCAGTTTGTCATTCACTAACTGGATCCAGCCCCTTCAATGTCTAATACATAAACCAGCAGAATTACAGTTGCCTCCCTAAGGTGAGATAAGGAATGTAGGCAGGTTCCCTGAAATAATAAACACAGGTAGCAGAAGATTTAGTCTTACAGCTTGGTTTATAAATCTATGTGTTTTTCCTATACTGAAGGCCACTAAATGGAGGAAATTCATCAGCAGGGTATGACATTTTATAATTTGTGCAAGAATATGACAGTCTTACAAAATATATGGCTATGTAGAAGGCATAAAATATCTGTGGGACTTATATGTGGCATAGATTAGTTGTCCTTTGAGCAGATTGTTGTCTTTCCGACACAAAGTTCCTGTAAGGAACTACCTCCACAATTCAAAATACGTACAGAACGCTCATATAGAAAGAATGGCATCTGGTGTAGAGCGTACTGCTTGGTGTAGACTGGCATTAGCCTAGCTAAATTTCTCCTCAAAGGCTAAATGTAGAACATGTTCTAAAATGTAACAGAAAGATCTGAAAACTGTATCTTTGCTGCAGGACTTGGACAGCTGGCTTGCCCAGGGTTAGTCAAAAGGTGCCAGTGAGTACCAATTATGATATGTTCAAAATATTTAAAAACATACAGAGCTAAATAGGTCATCTTGGAAGCAACTACCCTAGCAGACTGAGTGTGGTACATGTGGACCCATTCAGTCATGGCTTCCCACAACAGGATTTCAAGCAGTGTCAAAGAACTGAGCAGAAATGTGCATTGTGTGTGGCAAAGACAGTAGTGAGGTGAAATGTGGAAGAAGATGGGAATAACAAAGTAATCCCTGCCACAGGCACCTACTAGGCACTAGTCCAGACATTTAAACTTGCCTACACTGTGCCTTGCTAAATATCAGAGATAACTGCAGCAACTGGCAGATGTGACACAGGACCTGCAACAGATCTGTTCTGTGCACCTGAAATGGTACTCACTGAAAATTTTAAAGGTACTTGAATCTTTCTGGGAAGATGAAAGGGTGCAAAAAAACCTGTGTGATACCCAGGTCCCTAATCTGTAAATTCAGTGATGAACTCCATCACCACCAGACCTCAACTTCCCTTTTCCCTTGTCACTGTGGAGTTTTGTGCAATGGCCCATGTGAACACAGCCATGAGTGCATGGTTCCATGGAGCTCCTGAGTTTGGTGAACACTGACAGTAACAGCAGGTATGAGACACATATCTGTTGTATTCACTGAACAATCAGTCTGCTCCCATCCCTTATGCTTCCATGTCTAGTTGGTAGTAGAAGAGTCAGGAATAATGGGGCTAGAGGAAATCCCCCCACACTATTACATTCATTCAACAGCTTGTCTTTAGTAATGTTCCTTTACACAGGCAGTTCTCAAACAAACTTCACAAGTAAATGCTTAATTAACGGTGCCAGGCCATGGGTGAGCCAGACGGTAGGAAAACAGGAATGGGGAATAAATGTCCTCCTTCTCAGGAAGATTAGGGCTACAAGGTAAAAAGAAAGCACAGAGGACAGAAAGCAGAAAATACAGGTTAGATAGTATTTCTTGGAGGAAAGGACGATATCTGTTAAGCTCTGCCTTGAGGAGATGACATGAAATTGAAAGATGAAGAGTCTTTCATCTCCTTAACCTTATCTGCCTAAGACAACTTCAGCACTCTGTGGCAGGGACCAGCTCTCTTTTCTGTTTGCGAAGCATACTGTAGACCACTATTCTGGTTTATAACACATCCTCCTTAAGTGAAGCCAAGTATCATGTCAGGAGCTCCATTGCCTGCAAAACCCAGCAGACTCTGAGCAGTGTAGTGATGCTGGAAGGACTTGCTGACTGAAGGCAGAAAGTCAGCAGAGCTGCTTGCAGCAGGAATGGTTTATAGCAACACTTCAATATTAGATTTTATATTGGGTTGCCCCTAAATGTTCTGCTTCTCATAGGATGTATGTAAAGACCCCTAGTTTCGCAATGTTTTAATTCAAGACATCAAGTGTCCAAGTATTGCAACAGCCCAACAGGCAAAGAGAAGCATCGAAGGTTGAATTCTTTAAAGTCATCTTTCTGTAGATTAATAGACCTATAGATATGTTGATTATTCATGTTAAATATTTGAAAAAAATCCTGAAATTAACTCTCTTAAGTTTAATGATTTCCTGCGTATTTGATGTGCTTACAGGTTGGTGCATCTGTTGTCTATCTTTTAAAGCCCCCATATTGCTATTTTCAAGTAGCAAGTTTAATTAAGAAAATTTACTAAACAGATCCCATAATTTAAGAAAGTGTTGTAGAGAATTTATTGTTACTCATTAGAAGTCATTTAATGTGTTCCTAAACTTATTAAGCTGGAATAACTGGTTTTAAGTGCTGAATACTGTTTAATGTCTCAAAAATAGCGTACTTGTGCAAACTACTTCAGAAAAAAAGTCCATCAAGGAGTTCCTGTAGACACTATCATGGTCACCGAGTTAACTTTTTCAAACAGATGCCAACAGTTTAGCTGCAATGAACAGAATATTCACATAACTTCCCCACTATTTTGGTTGTGAGATGTCTTTGTGTTGACTGATTTTACCATTTATTTCAGAACCATGCGTGTACCTTCTGGTTGATTCACAGCTATGTAATAATTTTTTGAGAGGACTGAATTTCATTTCATGAGTGTCTACAGGCTGTATCATAAATTCAAGACTCCTCACTCTCCACTGATCTCCCACAGATGCCAAAAGGAAGCTTGTGTAGAGATCAAAGGAAGAATTTGGGCTCTGTGTAGTAAAATAAAACTTTCAGTTGTTATTTTTTACATCACATTCAGAACTGCTTACTGGAAAATATTCCCTTTGCTAGGATCATTGCCACCCTTGCCTTCTGTCTCTCTTCCCTTCCCCATCCTTCTTTCTTTTCTCTGTCTTCTTTTCTTCTCTTTGCATGTGTCATCACAGATTCCCACTCCCTGTGCACTGTGTTGGAATGGTCACTGCAACATGCACAATACCACCATTAACCACAAGTACTTGCATTCTCACAGCTCCAGAGGAGCACTGGTTCAAATCTGTCTCCAAACTGAGGACACAGCACAATGGCTCTCACTTTCTGGTCAAGAGAATATTGCATAACTACATCTGCAACGTCACAGCTGGGTCTAACACACCATTCCCTTCCTTCCCCCCCAGTATTTTTAAAGAATCAAAAATCATGACCCAGGCACTTACTAACTGCTTTAACCATAGCAGACACTCACCCAGGTGTTCTGTATGTCATCCACCAAAGTATTCAACCCCAAGTAGTCTCTATTCCAGGCAATGGAGGCAGAGGCAGGTTAATATCCCAGCCCCAAGTGCCCCAAACTAACTATTAATAAATAAAAATTAAAAGTTCAGTAGCATAAAGTTTTCCCTCCAACTCCAAAATGGATTTAGATCAGTAAAGCTGGTTTCAGACACAGGGGTTCTAGTTATAACGACCACCTGAAGGCTGCGGATCAGTGGTCAACCAACCCTATGCACCACAACAGTCAGCTGAATCATCCTGAAAATGGAGGGAAAAAGGATCAGATATTTTTAACTCCTCTGCTTTGCCTGTTCTTGTATGTCAACCATACCATAAAATAATGCAAATGGTTTTGCATTGAAATTCCACTGTGTTTTTAACCAAGGTATTTCTAACAAAACCCTGTGAGGTACAGTTCTTATCCTCGCTTTTGAAACTGGAAAATTGAAAGAAAATGGTTTGTCTGAGGTCAGTGTCCAAGCCCAGATCAGGTTCTGGAACGGTCCTTACAATTGAGGCACTACGTTGTGTTGCCTTCACCATCATTTCATGTAGGCATGAAGAGATTATAATCTCTCATGTTTTGTGAGCTGGGCAGTTCATCTCACCTAACTTTCTCATCTGAACAAAAATTGTGCTTAACGTGGAATTAGCCTTGAAACATCAGCAGAGAAGATTTTGGTACTAAAGCTACTTCCCCTCTGTCAATGTCCTCCCTCAGGCTACTTGGTGTCAATAATATTCTTAAAATCATTGGCACAAATTAGTGCAGGTAAAGAATTCTGCACTCTTGCAGTTAATAAGTGACTGAGAAAGGCTGTCAATTTATGCAGAAGAGGTTGTTTGCAACCAACATGCAGATGGAATGAGAGTGAACTGAAAAGGTCCCCCATCTCACTTGACATTTTTGCTCATAATTCAGAAGATAATCCTAATAATCTTATCAAATATCAAGAAAATATTGAGGTTTGAGAATGGTGAAAAGGGTGTCAGGCTGACAGCCCTGGGATCTGAATTCTTCCATTGAGCCATAAAGTTTAACACAGGAGGCAGCTGTTCAACATTTTCTGTCAATATCGCTCTATTGATACTTTGAGAATGATGATGAAATTTTGCCTGCATGTCACCCACTCCACCGCTGGCCCTTCTGAGAGGTTAAGGGTAGGACAGTCTGGTGTCAAATACTGGGATGAGATTTGATACACACTTGGGCACAGCGTTAGGATCACCCTAATAATTTTATAGTTGTCTCCAAACATCAGCCTTGTAATGTCCTAGAGTAAAAGAAATTACTTTGGGATGCTTTGTATGGTTTCTAGTCACTAACCTGCCATAATCAAAATTCTTTAAAAATAATTACTTTTTAACAGCTTCAATTACATCAATTAAATGCAAACTAGATTTTGGAATAGTATTTAATCTGAACAGCCAGCACTACTGCTCAGTTAAACATATTCTTAATAATCATCCAACTAATTTTTCCACTCTCACAGCTAGAAGAGATGAAAGAATTCTGTCTTCACAACACAGGGATCAATGGTCAGACCCCAGTGAATGCACAGAGCACAGAAACGGATTCGGTTCTTGGAGCTGGAACTTCTATTTCCCATTGAGAAGAGAGCTTAGTCCTGCAGCATGGTGAGGGGAGAAGCCTAGGTCACTAAGTGAAAAGAGTGCACAACTGCCCAGCCTCAGACTAAATCAAGAACAGGAGTTAAGGGCTCTAATTTCCACAATTAGCATAAACACTTTCAGGGGCACTACAGTGCCTAGGAAATAGCCTTAGCAACGCCTCACTGATACTCCCCTGACCTTGCCCCTCCCAGCACATCCTCTCTGCGTTTACACCAGGTGGTGAAACTCGAGTAGGAGGCAAAAAAGACCCGACTGTGATAGAGACGTTGCTCAAAAGGGGAAATCGGGAAAAGCCTGCAAAGTCACTCTCCTCCATGATACATGATGAAACAGGAGAACTGCACTGGCCATAGCTGGGAGATGTAAGGCTGCTTGCCCCACTAGCTTCCTCCTCTGCTCCTCTGAATGCAGCCCAGAGTGTCCAACAAGATTAATCTAGTTTGCACCATGACTGCACAGAAAGGCACACAGAGGTGGTTTTGGGGGGCAGAGCCTGAGAGGGAGCAGGAGGGCGGTGCAAAATGGACCACCTGTTTCAAGTAGGAAAAAAAAATCAGTAAAAAGGGAAACACTTCAAACAAACACGAAAATAATTCTAAGTATCATAGCCTGTATCTACATAAGTAAAAATGAAGATTTTAAGGGTAGATTCAGGACTTCTCAGAAACTCTCTTCAGACATATGGTGAAATCTGTTTTGAACAGTGCTAGGGGCTTCAGAAGCTCGTAATTGTGTTATAAAACAGGTTTCAAGATACTGGCATTATCTACTTTCTATCAGAATCAGTGAGGTGATTTGTTTTTCCCAGCGCGTGTGATTTCAGTAAAACAACTTGTTGCTCTTTAAAGTTTTGTTATGAATTACTGTTCTTCCCCTCAATATTATTTCTAGATAACTTCAGCCAGAGAAAACACCTCAGAGCTCTACGGAGCTTCTCCTTTCGCCTGATCCTACATGTATCAGAAACCACCCTGCCCAAGATTTGGGGAGGGGAGGCGGAGGGGTCCCTCCGTGCAATTACGTCTGCATCTGGCACGGCCGGCCGGGCTCAGCCTAAAGTGCCCCCGGCTCCCTGTCGCCCTCGGCTCGCTCGGCACCCCGCCTGGCCAGGGGCTCTGCTGCTCCAGGTTTCTGCACCCCAAAGCCAGAGCCCAGCGCTGCGCAGCGCTCCCCGCCCGTCAGACGCCGCGGGCTGCGCCCCGTCCGTCGCTCCCCCGTGTGCCCCCAGCGCGGGCGGGCTAGTCCCGGCGGGAGCGCTGCCCGCCCCAGCCCCGCTCCCATCCCGGGCGCGCACCCACCTGCCCCGCGGGCCCGCGCCCCGCTCACCTCGTCCCGCCACCGGGGCTGCTCCTGCCGCCACCAGCTCCTGCCCTCACTCCGGCGCTGGGCAGGGCGGCGGCAGCAGCATCCCCCGCCGGCCCCCCAGCTGCCGCGGCGGCACTTGCAGCCTCACGGGAACCGGCGGCGAGGGGGGGGGGGGGGGGGGGGGGGGGAGACCC
>VWZT01010584.1:247796-267900 GCA_013397055.1 Pachycephala philippinensis | reverse complement strand
ACGCAAGGCGGGGCGGGCGGTGGCGGCGACCGCGGGGATCCGCCCGGGCTCTCCTCGCTCCGCGCCGCCCCGCGCTGCCCCGCAGGTAACGGCGGCCCCGGGCAGGGCACCGCGCGTACCGCCCCGGAGGCGCAGGGAAGTGGGATACCTCTCCATGAACCTCCCTGCAGCCAGGTTTCGGGGCGCTGGCCCCGCGGTTCCCCGTGCAGCGGCACTCGACAGGTTGACACACGGGTACTTAACCCTGCAGCAGGACGCTACTGTGGGGGAAGAAAAAACTAAAAAAAGAGCATTGCTCGCTCAGTTTTCTTTTCGAGACGAGGGTCTTCTTCCAGCTCTCAATGAAAAAGTCTGACCTCCTGTTACATGCTGTTCCCTCGTACCTGAAGCTCACACAGTAAAGACGCCAGAGACCTGTATTTCTTGAAGATGAAAATCCTCATCTTGCTCTGTACAGTTAAATTGTGGTGGGGTTATGCAGATTTTTACAGCTATGGATCCGCTATACCCACCAGTTGATTCGGATCTTACGAATTGAAATGCAGAGAACAAAATGTTTTCATTACTATATGGTAGCGCTTACATTATTACACTGCTTTCCAAGTCCAAAAATCTGTCAACATAGTTTGAGAGCTACACTGTCTTTTGGGATCATTACATAGTTTGTATTTGGAAACTCTAAATCTCATAAAATTCTTTTTTTTAAGGAAAAGTAGCATGTAGCCCTACACTGAGACTCTGGTGCTATTCTACAGCCCAGCCTTAGAGGTCTGGATCTGTCCTGAGCATACAGTTTTCCTTTGCTAAATAATAACAACAAAAATATTGTTAGAGTTTCAATATACTGGTGATAGTGACACTTAGAATGTATTAAAAATGTTGTATTTTCACCTTGAAGATGTGATAGAGAGCTTCATTTCTGAAGGAGATCCATGAGACCTAACTTTAGCAAATGTATAATCTATGCATTATTGCAGAATCACCCACAGACTTGAAGTCGTTTAGGTACTCAAATACCTTACATTTAATGTATTAGGATGCAGCTAATTGTGATAAATAATTGGGTTTCCTTTCCTACTTCTACTGCAGTACCGGAACTTTTCAAGAAACAGATCATCATCCTTTTGATAGTTAATACAGTATAATTACACAATCATAATAAAATGACAGCAAATACTTTTCAATTTTTTTTAAAAAAATTATTCATTTCAAAGGTGAAAGGATAGCTTTCTTAATTCTTAATCATGCTTAACTAGAGATGGTTCCAGATATAAGGTCTACAAAATCAGAGAATTCCCTACTAATGTTATATTAAACTTTGATTTACAGCCCCAAGAAAACCTAACACTTCCCTGCAGCAGTCAAAAGTGTTAATGTTTCAAATCCTAAATAAAAATAAAATCTTGTTTGAAAAAACAGTACAGATTTCTTTGTACACCAAGTATTTGGACTCAGGTTCTTCAGGGCTATGCTGTAGCATGGCAACGAAACTAAACTTTTTTTTTTAAGGCTATTCTCTTGTTGCAAAGAAACTTGAGGAGAACAGGAAGTTGGTTATTTTGAGTAACCATGTAGTTGTGGGGCAGAGACAGAAAAGATGAAAGAAAATCTTTAAAATGGCAAACTCCAAACTTCTTCCACAAAATCCGTAAATCAGCTACTGCTATATTCATTGTTGCACTACCCCCACGTAGCCAACCATGCAATTTATGCCACAGGGGGTTTTGTGGCCCAGTATTCATGCGTGGTTGTATCAAATAGAAAACAATGTTAAAGAAAGTTTTATTTTTTAATTTCTCTCAGTATTAATTGTAACTCCCCATCAGTTTTGATTTCGTCCCATTGTGATGGCTTCTTCCACCGTGACAATAGCAGCAGAACAAAAACTGTTTCCACCAATAAAAACTGGACAAGGAAGAGGCAGCAAGACAAGCCCACTGGGTCAGTTTTTGATCTTGCTGGACAACTCTTTGCCTTCTAGAACTCAGCAACAGAAGCCAAGGCAGTAGGATGACATCTATTCAGGGCCCTTGTATTTAAGCCTAAGCAGCATGGCAGGCATTCTTCCTCTTTCTCACCTTCAGAGTTCAAGCAAACCATACCAGAATGCGCTTTGTCAGGGCACCCTCAGATCCCAGGGTTTTGGGGAGGCCAGTCAGGATGCAGAAGGCTCAATTCCTCCCATGTCTAAACAGATTTGAACCCACATCTCTCATTTAGCAAGAAAATAGCCTAAAACGCTGGTCACGGAGCATTCCAGAGGAAGAATTACCTACGCTGCCCTTTTCAAACCCATGCTATCCTTCATTTTGATTCACATGGCTTTATTTTATCTTGAATTAGGTGAGAGGAAAAAGAAAGATGAAGCTACTTACACTGGGGAAATACTAACATTCCAAGTCCTGTGCTAATGACAGTAATTGCAGGTTTGACTCTATTTCTCTTTGCAGATGAAGCTGACATTTTTAGTAGAGACTGGACTCAAGCCAGTTTCAGTAGTGAACTGATTTGGAAGTCCTTATATCTGAGCTTCTCTCTGCCTTTGCCATATACAACAAACACTTAAAATACAGCATAAAAACAACAAGTAAAATCCAAATATCTTATTTTTTAAAATTTAGTTCCTTCTCTATTGCAATACTAAACAGCATCAGTAGCTCAGTGATACAATGCCTGTGAAAGGAGGAAACCAACAAATACTGAGGAACACTTCTACTTCAAAGGCACATGTGAGAGCAAAAGCAAAATGAATACACAGAACAACTGAACATGCAGCTCAGTTCCTTCGAAACTACAACTCAAGCCTACTTTTCCTGGAAATACCACAAGCGGTTAAAGAAGGAAAAGCTGGGAAGGGCTGACATGGAACATCAGACCTAAGGATAAAGGAGAGAAAAGTTGAGGTGGCAAGAGACTTCTCTGGCTTCCATGGTAGTGTGGTCACCTCTACTGCACTGTGGCTTTCAGGGTTTGATCTCAAAGGATCAAAGGCTGTATTGTCAGGCCAGTCTGCCAAGTTGTAGGAGGTCTCTTGTGATGGAAAGACACCTGCGGTGTCAGTGGGGAGATTCTTCAGGGAGCTACAACAGAGACTCACAGAACAGGGAGAGAGTTCAGAAAGACAGAGGGATGCTCAGAAACAGCTACTTTCCTCTTGTAAGAGTTTTGTTTGATTGAAGGGCTGTTACGGTTTTCAGCTGCATATCATCAGATGCCCAGACGCAGTAGCAACTCAGTCCAAAGCAGGTTGGGAGAGACAACGGCAGCTGCTGGAAAGGACTCTTGGAAGAGATCATTGACTGGCGTGGCATCTGTAATCAGTTGGGCCTACCAAAGATTTATGTGTATATTGAGCAGAACTAAGGCAAATAGGGTCTCATGGACGGTCTTTTAGGGAACAGTTGGGCAAGTTTTGCTGGCTGATGGTTCTTTTGATGATGTCTCTGGATTCCTGGTCAAGAATAATGGCTCTGTTGGATGGCACTGCACAGCCATCTTACACTGGCTCTGTGCATGGTTTTCTCTATTCCAAGTTAATTTCCTAGTGAGTAGCCAGAGTACAAAATGTGCAGATGCCATGAAGTGATGGAGTCTCACAAAGGTGAGGGGAGTGGTGAGGTCCTGTGTTGATGTGAGCAGGACAGGTGACAGCTTGTAAGACAAAGTACTGAACGCTCCTCATCGCATACAGGCATTTTGTTCACTGATTACCTCTAGCTGGGAAGGACACACTAATCACACAGAGGCATTTTCCTGCAGAAACTCTTCAGAGGGGCAACTCTTCCCATCATCTGGACAAAGATGTAGGCCACCTCCCAAACAGAACTCTTGCAACTCTCAGGTAAAGTCTCTCAAGTCTGGCAGCTCTCCAAAAGGGCCTGGAAAGCTGCTTGATTCACCTAGTTCTTGTCAGGAGTATGAACTGGTGCTAGGACAGGCTTCCTGTTCTTGTAAGTTAGCCTCAGTTTACCTGTGTCCCTTTTCGAGGATGTGCGTGTGGCTAGGGAAGAAGAAAGAGGAAGGAGATATAAAGGCTAGATGCCAAGGTGCAAAGTCAAATGCGATAACTGGGGAGTCTAATGTTCATTCTGACAAAGCTTCCTGAGGATGCAGCTGGTGTTTGTCAGAGGTATACTCCATACGATGGATGTGGATATAAGTGCCTTGAGCCAGTTGCTGGGAAGCTGAAGCCCAAATCTCAGCCAACTGAGATGGCTGAGTCTTTTTCCCGAGGCCTGGCATGCTGAAGAGAATTATACCAATGAGGCCTAAACCAGGCTCTCCATTGTTTTGTTCTGGAACATAAGCTCTGGGAAGTATGTGACCGGGAGAATGACTATGTCTGCCTCAACTTGTTAAACTAATTTTATTGCAAATAAAAGAAGCTAGACTGATAGTTTGAAGACTGACAACCCAGAAAGCTGAGGTCTTCTTTCCGTTGTACAAACTGAGCACCACAGGCAAGGCATATCCCTCTCTCTCTCTACCCTAGAATGTTCCTCAGCTTCAGCTTGTACAGGAGAAAAGGCTTTATTAAAGCCTTCCTCTCTGCTGAGATTGAATGGTGAGTATGCAGAAGAAACATGCAAGATGAGTTTTCATAGGGATTCAGAGAAAGTTTGAGCTGCTAGGTTGTGAAGGAAATGCTAGAGAGAGACTGGGGCTGTTAGAGGGGTGTGCTTTGGCTGTGTAGATGTGGCTATATCACTGTCTAGTGGCTGTCCCATGGAACACAAGTCCCCTTGCTGCAGCTAGACTTTGTGGATACACCACATGCGCAAATGAGTTCTAGGTTTTTTAAGCCAAAAATTTTTCTCCCCCTGCTGAGGAACATGAAGTTTGTGTATCTGCAATACATGGATCCCTTGCAGAGGAGGAGATTTGCTCTTGAAGGGCAGTTTATGTTGTTTTGGTCAGTGCAGGAATGAAGAAAGGAATCAGCTTTTGGTTACGAAATGCTTAAGGATTAGACTGGTATTGCACTACCCAAAATGAAATCTACTGGTCCAGCTAGGAGTGAAACATAAACAAGGCAAAATCTGAATTAAAAGCTGCTAGAGAGAGACAGCATCCAGTGTGCATTGGATAAAACCAGCAGCCCTGTGGACTGAGAACAATCCAACAACAACTCCAGCCCAGCTCCACAAATGTTATTGAACAAGTCTCATGAAGGTGTGTCCTATGTGAATTAGCCTTAAACAAAGAGGACTAAAAATCTCGAGCCTGTTCCTTCTTCTTCCCTGCTGTCTTGGTTTAAAAAGTTGAAAAGTCATGATTAAATTGGCTGCACTTGTTATTTAATATGTTTTATTTAGTTTGTATCTATGATTTTTTTAAATATTTATCATATTGCTAAAGAATGGTGACTGTTTTTATAGAAACTGGAGATGGAAGAGACACGATAAGTTCACATCCAGTCCATCCCCCCTGCTGCCACTGCAGAATTGTTCTGCATGTACATTTTCCAGGACCACCTCCAAACTCATTTTGAAATGTTCTACTTTCTTGGTGAGGGTCTGTGCTCCTTGTGTACAGATCTGGAAGTAGCTGGTGATGCCCATTCTCACATTTCCTTTACTCCTTTCCCCTTTCATCTTCTTTATTCTCACATTTTCTTTACTCCTTTCCCTCTTCATCTTCTTTGTTCTTGTATTCCTTTTTCGGGCACAGGCACTTCTTATTTGGTTATCCTTAAATGTTTCTTCTCCCTCCTTAGATTTTTTAAAAGGATCTGCGCAGTTGGGCAGGGTTACTCTGGCAGATGCAAGCAGCCCAAGCAATATCATTTGAGCAGTTATTTGTTGAGCAACCCTACCCTGGAATATCCTGTCCTGGGGAGTATGAAAAACCAAAACAAAATCTCCAAGGTATTTGCTGAATATCAAAGCAGAAGCACACAGAGAACATTGTCCCTTTATTAAACACAGCCAAGCACACTCTTTTAAAAATCCTATTCTGTTATAATTCTTCAGAGAGGAATTTTCTGCTAAAGATGTTATTTATAACTATTGCATTTCCTTTGTTTATTACCCAGTCCCTGCATTGGTTTGATCTTACAGGTCACACTTGGCCTACTTGGGGCAGCTTAGTGAGCTGGCTGTTTTCCCTCATGACAGTGATCTTGTGCTTCAGGAGCTAGCCATGGAGAAAATAACAGTTTCATGTCCACATTTTATGATTGCAAAGAAAACTTTCCAGATGTGAGCCAGTCAAAATGGATGTGGTGATAGCTGCACCAGAAAGCTGTTAGCTTCAAAAAATAATCCAAGGGATAGAACTTGCTTTCCTCATTTCAGCTCCAGAGCCTGTTAACAACTATTTAAGAATCAGTGTGGTTAACAATGTCTCTGTTTGATCATAAATGAAAAGAGACAACTAGTGTGAAAAAAAAGGGCACTGAGGATGAAGCTTTCAAGCATTAGTACAATAACTGAACTGAAGGCAAAATTTAGTAGTGTCTGGCTGTCTGCTTTTCTCAATCAGGCTCCTCCTGTGTTCTCTGATCTTTCATCGGTCAATCTTGTTCTGCTTGTTTTGGTTTTTTTCTTCTGATATTAGTCGTCTCACTGTCTTCCTTTATTTTCACATCTATATATTCACTTCTATATATTTCCATCGTTTGGTTCAGGTGAGTTACAGAAAAAACTTGCACACATTGCCCCGTCTTTTTGACCCTAGGCTGAAGCACAAAAGCAGAACATCTGCCTGAGGCAATAGTGATTAAGTCTGCAGGTGTGTAAATGTTACTCCCTTTTGTGTTAGTCTGCAGTTAGTGAAACGTTGGGATGGAAAACCATCAAATCTGACCTCAGAGGAGGCTTCCAAACATCTCTTCAGCACACACAACCCAAGCAAAAGTTATACTATAGGATTAAAAACAAACACAGAAATCAGAAATACGTTGAAATCAGAAGACTTTCTGAAGTTTCAGGAGTGTTTTCCCTCGTATATTTAGAAGGGCTTTTGGAGCACCTATATGTACCTTCTGAAAATTTTCTAGGTGAAAACTGAACTGTGAGTGCTCATTTACTCTTGGGAAGCCTCTTGAGCTTCTCTCATGTTTCCTACACGTCCTTAGCCCCCATCCTTCCTATTCTGCTGCTCTTCTGTTAAGACCGTGTGTCACAGAAGTGCTGCATTTCAGCCAGATTTCTAGCCATATGTACATATGCTTGCTTTTTTGGGTTCCTCTCCCAGTTCCTTTCTCTTGTAATTTCTATTCAATTTTTGAGTTGCACATGTCCCAAAATTGTAGCACTCCTAGAGAATTTGCACTTTGAATAATAAACAGCCTTCTAAGAACAGAATAATCTTAATTAGCTCACACACTAACTATAATCTTAAAATGTGATTTATTCAAAGAGTCAGTTCTGTTTCATGTGATTTCAGATGTGAGCAGATTTTGGCAGATTGGCTCGGTGTGGGTTTTGTGTTTGATTTTGGTCAGTTCAGGTATTATCTGCCTTGACAAACATTAACTGAGATGAGTCTTAAGTTCAGCTGCTGTAGTGGTTAATTATTCTTGATGATGAAGGTTAATAGCTATTTTTCCCTACAATTTTTGTAAGTGAAATCTTTTACTCTAGTAAAGGCTGAATGCTAATGCACTGTTCCACACAAATCACAGAGAACTGCCGTTCAACAAATTAGTTACTGTCTCCTGTTGTTATCTAATAACAATAGACATGAAGAACTGGCGGAGTGAGCAGTGATGTAATGCAGATCCTTTAGGATAGTTACTGTGTAACACATAACAGGAAGTGACTGAAAGTATAAGACACCATCAAAAGATCTGAGCAGCCCTCTGAAGGTTCTCTATGGAGTAAGGAATCAGCATGTGGCAATTTTTACTCCTAAACAAGATACTTCAGCCAGGACCTCAAAATCTGAAAGAAAAAGAAATCTTAAAACCAGGATGAATGTAGTTCTCCATATCTTTTTAGATTCACACAAAATGCCATCAGTCTTCCCTCTGCACTTCTACTCATTCACAACAATCTAATCACTTCAGCTGATGTTGAGTGAGAAATGAGATAATGAGAAACTCACACACACTGACATTTGTGCATGTATTCGCTAAGGCTTAGGCCTCAACTGCAGTGAAAGCACTTGGACAGCTCAATGGACATGTAGATGAACATCAGGTTCACCCAAACAATGCTTCACAGAAAAGTGTTAATTTGTAAACTGCCTGGGGATCTTCTGCCTCTGATTTGCACTACTGTAGCAACAGATGGAATGTTGTATCAAGTGCAAGTGTTCTTACTTTAAGACAGATGGCCTTGAAACTGGAGATGAGCAAGAAAAAGGACATAAGAATGATGAAAGACTTGGAAAAAAAAAATTCCTCAGTGAAAATTTGAAAGAGACAGATTTGTTTAGTTTATGAAAAGGAAGATGGAGGTGTGAGTTTATCACAGCCATTCAGTACCAACATGGTGGCGGGCAAAGTGGTAAATAGAGTTCAGTTTCAAAGTCAAAGTCAGTTTTCTGGTAGTAAAAGGAAAAAAGTAAATAACCTTACCTGTTTGGTGTTCCAAGCTAGGCAGAAAGAGATGGGTAAGCTCTCAGCTCCTCAGATATGGAGAGACACCTGTTTGCCTGTGTTTACACCCAGACACCTAGCCCAGCAAGAAACACTTACTGGAATCCGAGTTTATGCAAATTCAGACTTGAAATCAAGTAAATTTAGTAATATTGCTGACAAATAGTTGTCAGAACAATTACCAACAATTACTCATGCAAAGTATTTTCTATTAAAAACCAGGGTTTTTTTTAGTTGTCAGGACATTAATGCCAAATCCAGTAGACTCTATTACAGAGGAAGTCAAACGATATGTTCACAATGCTTTCTTCTCTCTTTATAATATCCCAGCCTCTAAATTTATGCTTTCATTACAGTATTGTTTGATCATCAGTCTTAATGAAGCTCTCATTAACCACCTGTGCTTTCCTGTGAAATGGTCACACATACTATTCAGACATTACTGACTAAATCTACTCATTAAAGAAAGGAAGTAATTAATCTCCTCTTGTCTTCTGTGTCACAGTTGCTAATGGGATGATATGATATCTAAAATGTAGATCAGAAAGTACATTGTGTTTCTTTTTAAAAGCATAAAAAGTAATTTAAAATGTTGCTACTGTATTGTACCTACTTTTTGTCATACCCTTTCCCACCCTTATCATGCCTTAGAACATGCTTCTTGGGTAGAGTGAGTCTTCAAGCTTTTATAGACAATGAGAAATTTCTGGCTAGCTTTTAAATATTCATATTTTGGTCAATATTGACATTGTGTTTGAAGAGCAAGGGAAAAAGAGGTAATCACGTTTAGCTATATGTCCTACTACATTCTTTTTCTACGTCCATCTTAACAGTTTCCATGACAAGATGCCTCAACTAAGGAAGTATTTTGCTTCTTGGAAAGCTCTTTGCTCCAAAACCACACTTGTTTAAGTATTGCATCTCCTTTGTAAATATGAATCAACTCACTTGAATTAATATCCACATTCAGTATTGGAGAGATAAGTTGCAGATAGTTACAAGAATGGGTAACTCCGCAAACAGACAGTCTCTGTCCTGCTGGGCATTGATTTATTCCATAGGCTTTTAGTGCTGGGTATTTGTAAATCTTTCCACCTTACCAGATGTGACTTGGTCTAATTGTCTGTAACAAATCTTGGTACCATCTTGTTTACCTAACTATCTGTCCGTGACTAGCCAGTTTAACTGATTCCACAGCCACATCCACTCCTCTCTGCCTGGTGGCTGATTCAATAACTAAGTCCCTGTTGAAATGAAACAAAATGACCTGACCCAAATAGTTCTGGATTTTTATCAAAAAGAAAGAGCCTAACAAGATACTTAGATGAATATAATTTATCACCTGATTGTATCTGAAGCTATGGCTCCAAGAAAATCCTCCTAGTGGAGCCACAAGGTTAAGGTATTCCTATTTGCCTCCCTAAGACCCAAACACTCATTTACCCATGTTTGTTGTGTGTGGTTGACTGTGGAGGTGGACAGGAAATTGGGGAATAGGTCTCATTAGAGAGTCAAAATTAACGATATGTATGTGTTTAATTTGGTCCTGTCCTCTATACAGACTCACAAACATTGGTATCACCATGACTAAAGAGGTTGGATAGGAACAGAAAGAGAATCTGGAGAAATAGCTACAAAAAGTGGCCTGAAAGCATCCCTCTATTCCTTGAGGTTTCTTGAAACTATTCTAAGTATTCCAGAGTCAAAATACTAGTATTCTACCTTTTTCTTTATGTTGATTATTGCATAGTCCTCCATCAGTAGTTGTCACACTTACTGCTTTCACTGTTTTCCTTCTCTTTTAGTCTTTACGCTTGCTTTGAGTTGTTTGCTTTTCTAGTAGCACTTTCAGCCCTCAGAAAATATTGTCGTTATCAATTTTTTAACTTTTCCCAGAATCCAATTTGTTTTGCTTGGAGTTTGAAATAAACCCATCATCCATCATCTTGTAAGACAGGAGACAACACTTGGCACTGTAGCTTGCTGTTAGTAACATTTTTCAAACTTTTTTTTCTACTGCTGGTTTGTTTTGGGTGATGGCAAAACTTTTCTAATTTGCATTGGCTTTTTTCTTCTTTTTATTTTAATGGTAGTTGTTTTTATTTATTTTAATCTTTGTTTTTAGAAGTATTTATGTAGTAAAAGAGGACTTACAGTGATTACAATTGCTTGCATCTCAGCTGCCAGCTGTTTACCTTTCAGCTTCTTGTTGAATGTGGTAGGCTAGGAGATGCCATGTGAAGATTAAAAGCCTGTCATGTCCACATCCTGAATGCTGTCCTCAGCTCTGGTCTTTCCCACTGAAAACAGGATATACTGGAACTAGAAGAGGAACAAAAGAGTAAGGATTGTCAGTGAACTGGAATATCTTAAATACAGGCAGAGATTAAATACGCTGTTCAGCTTGAAAATGAGGCAGCTGAGGTATGTTATGGTAGAGGTCTGAAAAATAATGAATGGGTTGGAAAGAGCGAAAGATAAATTTGCCATTTCAGTGCCTCCCCCAGGACTGTTTTGGCTTTCAGGGAGGACTAGAACTGGTGGATTCTAGAACCTGGGAGACAGTTGAACTACATTTGGACTGTTCATTTACTCCCTCCCTCAGCATTTGTCACTGGACTATAGGTGCAGTATGCTGCCTTCTTAAGTGGACCTTTAGTACAACTGAGGATGGCTGCTCTTACCTGCTTAGGCAGCCTGGAATCAGGGAAGGAGAGGTGGAGAGGAGGCCTGAATGCATTAGGCTGTGAGAGCAATTCATCAGTGAGACACTGCTGAGTGGTGTGATTGCTAGTTGACTGCTAGACAGGGAAGGCAGATATTAGGAGAGCAGGGAAAGAATCTGCCTTTTCCTCTCCTGCTCCTGTACTTTCAAGTGGTTTAGCTCACAGTTTTCACTGCGAGGCTGCTGTCCTGTTTCCTACCTTCTCCATGTTAACATTCTCTTTGTGACCCTTTGTCTTGGGCAAGCAGTTTCCTTTTTCAAAAACTCTTTCAGCATGGTCATCATATAAGTAAGGTATTCATGGCCATGTCTGTTTCTATTCCTGCCCCTTTCATAGACACACAACATTCCCTAAATCAAATATTAGAGGCAAGGTATCAGTTAAAAAATATCTGCCCTGAAATAAACCTTACACATTCCATACCATTTCCTTTGTCACCAGAAGCCCTGCAAAAAATGAATTTCTTCTGCAGGCTGCTGTTCCTCTCTTCTAGCCATCGTATTTCTCATTCCAGGCCAGCTACTTCAGTGTTGCTAATGGTTTCCCCTTGTTGTGCACCCGATGTATAAACAAAGGTCTTTTTGCACAAAACAAAGTCGAGTTATCATCTTTGATCAGATTGTTTGGATCAGGTTCAGCTGACAGTTACGGAGTTGTTTTTCCACCCCTATGCATTTTCAACATGCTGCAAATCCCTTATGCTTGTGGGATTTCTGTTTGTTTGCTTGGGTTTCTTCAGAGGTTAACTTCTCCAAAGAGCAGTGTGGAAAAGAGAGGAATGCAGCAAATTTCCCAGATCCTGAGGAGCAAAGAACGTGTGTTGCTGGCAGAATATGATTGCTAAGAAACATCTTGGATGCCATCAAGCTAAAAGCATAAGGGCTGTGAAGTCAAAGCGTGCATCCACAGAAAAAAGGTGAAGCCGAAGTTGTCAGGCCTTTAAGCATATGGTGCACACATGAAATAGATCTTCAAGATCAAAGGTTAAAAGTTATTTTTTAACTCATGTAAACAGTTCTTTGGGCTTCCACAGTACCTCTTCTTTTGTCTAGGGATGCTGAAGCGTTTTTGTAATGCTGGGGACCATTACCTTATCTAACAATCAGGGACACTAATGTACAGAGAGTTGAGGTGCAAAATCAAGTCACGCAATCAGAAAGTAAGGGCTGGCAAAAGCAGAGACTGTGCCTTTCTCTGTGGACCTTGCTTTTACAACATCAGGGACTTAATTTTTAAAAGGGCCAAGTAATTCTTTAGTAGTGTGTTTGTTAACAGGCTAACCCTTCCTTTAGCCAAAAGACTATCAAAAGGTTACTTTATACTGTAACCCTTTTTACCAAAGGGGAGACTGATGCCTACACAGGAAATGAAATATTATTATTATTATTATTATTATTATTACTGTTATTGTTATTGTTATTTTTATTCCTGTTTTAGAGATGAGATACTCAACATTCAGTCGTGTGTTCTAATGGATGAAATTATATTTCTACCGCTACTCTGCCCACCTTTGTAAGAGCACATGTAGTGAATCAGACACCTTTAGACAAAGCAGCAGCACTATCGCTGAAATCTCAGCCTTTCTGCAGGCTCTGATTGTGTCCCTGAGCCCTAAATATCAAGTCTTCACCTGGGACTCCGTACATTGGGGTACTGATGCCATCAATATCAAATAAATTATTTTCTGGATACAGAGCTTGACTACAGCAATGCTAGGCATGTTTTGTTCATGGTTTTGTCCATGTTTCTACTAAGCATCAGTGCTCCAAGTTCAAATTTGATTAATGCTTTTAAATGCTTACATATCTCTTCACGTGCCCTCATCAACCAGGAATGAAACTACAAATAGCACAGTACTGAACAGATAGACCAGATTGTTCTTACAGTATTGTAGACCCTGGAACCGAAATATGAAGTGGTTGTTTCTTTGATCTAGAAAGTCTTAATAACACCTAGAGCACCAAAGTGTTCTACAGGAAAGGGAATGATGGAATGTATTCATGTTGCCAAATGTCTGTGATTTTAAATGAACCACACTAAACACAAGCAGATGTTCGGAAAATAGGCAAAGTTATTGGCAAAGGCCCTAGTAAGAACCACTTTAGAAGAGTGCCTGATCTGCAGTATCTGGGTAGGCAGTTTACAGAGAAGTCTGAAGCAGTTTTTGATTCTGTGAAGGTCTGATTTTGAAGTATCTCTTCCTCCTGAAGTGTCACAAAGACCCTAAGCTTACCAAAAATAGTGAATAGAAATTCTGTGAGGGAAAAATGATAGGGGAGATTTGAAATATTGTCACAATGATTTTGAAAACCACTTTTTCCACTTGAACTTCTGAATCTTTAAATGTTTTAAAACATAAGTGTTGGAAACTGAAAGGTATTCCAGTTGAAAAAGAATGCTTAATTTTGAAAATATTAAATTCAGATATCATAATTTCTTCCCCAGATTTTACTGAGTCAATTAATAAAAAGCTGTACTTTCTCACCAGCAGGGCTGATTTCAAAGAATTGGCTTTTCCTAACAAACAGTGTTACTTCAGAAAAGCTGTAACCAGTTTTAAGAGGCACTGTGCTCAAAAGCAATGCAAAACTCCTCACATGGGGGCCTGGAAGCAAATGCTGCTTGTCAGTAACAAACATATCATCACCTAGTGGTAACCAGCTTTTTATCAATAGCTATCAAAAGGTGCAGGTCAGCAAGACCAGCACAGAAAAAAAGGTGCTGATGCAGGTATTCCAAGCAGGAGGCCTGACCATGTAAGATGAGGAGGTGATAACATGAAGGTTTTTTGGTTTTTTTTTTTCACAGAGGTTGGAATTACTGGAGGCACCAATTAGTCACATGGATCTGCACACAAGAAAGTTTGCTCTCTGGGGCCTGCAAATGAGACATGAAATAATTTGCAAGGAAATGTGTCTCTTGCTATATGGTCCCCAGCATGGTAAAGCTCAAAAATTCCTGATCAGGTGAGGAAGTTGGTCCCTACTGCCTGCTGCCAACTTCCTGGCATTTCCCACTAGCTGTCTCTGCACTGTACTGCTGATGTGATGCCTTTCCTTGGGTATCTGGGAAGTGAGCAACTATAAAAAGATTAGTATGGAAAATCTATTAACACTGCTGTGTACTGACTGCACATGTACAATATTTTAGGATTCAGGAGACATGGAAATGCCAATGGCTGGTTTAAGAAATGAAGTTATTAATAAAAGATTAAGTGTATTCACTTGGATGAATGACAAGCAGGGATATTTGCTCTAGATAGTGAAAAAGCATATTCTGACAAGAATATGGGGTAATTAAAGCAATAAACCAATGCCTCCTTTAGTCCACATTTGTCAAACTGCTACTTTCAAGCCTCTGACTTGACTCGTTTCCTCCATTGTGCTCTTTTCCCCTTGCAGATCAAAGTCTGCCCATGTTCTAAATATTCTTGTTATTCAATTGCCACTCAGAAACAAGTACATCCTTTTTTAACCCAGTTCAAACAAAGCCAAGGATGTGTATTTCCTGTTGGAAAAGTGGTCTGCAGTAACTGAGATCAGTTGTGGAGCAGTTGGCTCAACAAGGAAGAATGGCCTTGTGGATCAGAGAGTAGAGTGATTCTCATGAGGTCAGATTCTGTACCTGGCTTTTTCACAACTTTCCTGAATGACTTCAGTCAAATTGCTTAAGTCTGTGCTTTAGTTCTCTTGCAGTGTGACAGTACTTGTCTACTTCTCTTGGGAAATGCTTGTATATTATAGTGATGCTGACAAATAAAGCACCTAAATGAATAGATAACTCCAATGCCAATTTCTGTATCTGCCCTGACATAAACCTCAGTGCTACAAAGATACCAGGACCTGCACAGATACCTTCTCTCAGTTAGCATTTTCTCAGTTTCAGTTTTTCAAAGTTAGTGTTTTCTTAGCTTTTCTTGGGAATCATTTAGCTCCATTATTTAAATTCCAGGCTTTCCTTATTGCTGAAATGTTTCATTTATGGCAGATTATAAATCATATTGCTGCTAATGGAAACAGCCGTTTTATTTTTTGTCTATCTACTTTCAAATGCAGGAAATAAGCTTCTTGGAATTCTCAACTAGTTAGCTATCCTTCTAATTTGACTTGAACCATTTCTCTGTAGGCAATGTTCAACAATTGCTGTGCTCCTTCTCAGATATTTCAGTAGTGAGTTGGTCCTATACAGAATAAATGTGACACACAGAGAATTAGATCCTTCACATGGCTCCCTCACTGAAGGTAACAATCTCCCAGGTGCATTTTCCTGTGTCTGAGACTCCATTGCAGCTTATTCTTGGAATGTGCTGCTGTAGAAGAGGTCTGCAACACCAGTGACTTGGTTTTCACTTTCATCAGGGACAGTGTAAGGATACTGCAATTCTTTTTGCTATGGCTTAAAGTGGCAGATTCCTGCTTTAGTCTATGAATCAAGAAATTTTACTTAGTTTAAAAAAACGTCCTTCTTGTTTAATTTTACATCAGGCTGGATGACTAACAGGACAACCACCTCTCTTTTGCTGAAATCAATTGTACATAGCACTCTGCTGTAGGAATTGCTGGACAGAATAAAGCTTCAAACATCTTTACTCTTTCACATGTAAAGAAGCACAAAATACAAATATGCAAATGGACACAGGTAAGTTCTCCTCTTTTTACTGGTCTGTGTGTACTTACCAGAAAGATGAGGCTGTGATGTTTCTTCTAATTCCCAGCCAGCATGCTTCATGCAGGATTGTTTCCAGGGCCTGTTATATTTTATGGTTCGAAGTTCCAGAATTTTGCCTCTTCTCACAGCTCTTCTTCAGATCAGTTAAGAGTGGCTCTATTACTCATCTGCTTAATCACATCAGCTGCTCCCTGCTCTCAGAAAGAGGAATAGAGCAAGTTTGTTCCTCTTCATAAAAGGCATTTTTAACCACTGGGACAAGACCACTGGGCACACACATCAGAATAATCTGCATTCTCTGTTATGTGTAAAATCTAGCTCACTTCTTCCTGAAACTGCATTTCTACCAGCTATATTGGACTATTTGCTTAAAATAAAAGCAGTGTATCATCCCACTGAATGCTGAATAACAGTATTGCCATCATACACAAAAGCTTTTTTTTTTTTTTCTGATTTGGTCTCACTGAACTACTTTGAAGGTCCTAATGCACCAAAATCTAGGTTTACCTAACTAATGCGCAGAAACCTGTGGTGATTTGCTGTCTTCTTCACCTTTTCACACAAACAGCATTTTGGTTGTATCTACATCACCTGGAAGAGAAAGACAGGTAAAGAACCATTGCAGTTGCCTGCTGTCCAAAATACTGTATGTGTTGACAGACTTATTAGAGGCTTTTTAAGGAGTTCACTTGAATCAGGGGTGTACTTCTCTGCATGCTTTTCATGCATATATTTTTGAAGATTCTGGTGCAATTTGCCTTAATGTTTTCTCCATCCATGAAGGGTGCAATGACTTTTTTCTGAGCTAAAGAGACCTAAGAGCTAGCAAGATCAGCACAGAGATTGTTATTTTACTTCAAACTATTCAGACATTTATAATGAAAAGTAGAAAAAAAGATGCTTCTACTACAATCAAGGTATGAACTGCAACAGCCCAAGTGATAATGATGGCTTTTCTCCAGAATAATGTGTATTCTTGGAACATGCAGAGCTGCTGCCACGACTAGATGGGTGAGACATTCCTTTTTTTTCTTTCTTTTTTACTCTTTCCTGCACACGTGAGAGGGAGAAAGAGAAGAAAAAGGAGTGGGGGTTTCAAATATTTTTCAAATCTTAACAAGGCAAAAACTTCTGTTAATATTGGTTGTAGAAATGTACACAAAGTGTCTCACAGAAGATCAGTAACAGATAAGTAACATTTTTTATATAAAGCCAATAAATAATTGTGGCAATGTTTCCAAGTCTTTAAGTCCCTTATGCTCCACAGCTTACCTCCTAAAATGCCCAGGGCAAGCAAAAAATGGCTGCTAAAAATCCACAATCACAGGACTTCTTCCTTCATCTCCTTTGCTTGTGCACTGTAACATTGTGTTATCATGTGAGGACATGATAACACTATCTTACACCTTAAGGTGTTAAACTCACCAGGGAATGTGGCAAAAGAATGATTTACAAAACGTCATTGTGACACCCCTACCCAGCTTAACACTTTTGTCAGCACCACTCCACATTGCACAGGGGGAGTCACTGTGGCTGTGTAATAGTTGTGATGCTGGAGCCTTCCGCTAAGGGTTCATATTCAACTCACTTAAATGCTTGGGAATTGTCAGAGGCATGTAAAGGAATGGATTTCCATGTCTCAGAAGTATAGAGTGTTAATGTAAGCTGAAAGGATTAGTACTACACCTTTTGGTTTTTCACAGTTCTGCCAGATGGAGATTTTTTGTCTGACATTGTCTTTTATTGTCTGACATTCCATCTTTTAGCAGTATTATTTATTTTCATATTGTTATTTGTTTCTGAAATTGTCCTTATTCACACCAATAAAACATTTAGGAAACAGCTGATGCAGAAGAATATACACAATGGAGTTGTACAGTACTATGGAGCTTAAAACCCACCATACTTTTATTGATACATGTCCAATGACCCATGTTTGAAAACCAGAATTATCAGATCTCTTTATTTACTGGTAGATCAGTCTCCCAGTGCTTCTCTTTAGGTCAGTTGGAACCAGCCCATAAAGGAAATTCAGTTCAGGGAAGCCTCTGGTATTAGAAAAGAAACTTTCAACAGATTTTTTTTATTTCTCTTGGAAATACTGAAAACAATTTGCAAAGATTGTCTTTAGAAGTTGTTGGTGGAGGGGCAAATAATTAAAAATGAAAAAGGATTGTTTTGGTATTTTATATGTTCTCATTCTGTTCCCAAATTTGTTTGGATTGTACTGTACTGTCACTATTGAAATTAAATGTTTTGGGTAGATTTTTTCAAGGTTTTACAAACACTTTTTTTCATAATTTCCCTTTTAAGAGTATACTTTAAATTCTCAGTGATTTATCTTAGAGGAAAACTGCTTTCTATCAGCTGCAATTTTCACCTGCATGGTTTATAAGTTCCATTAAATAGGAACTTCTCCCCTTAGAGAGTCTCTGTCCCTGTCTCTGATGTGCTATCATCCATATTCTCATTTGTCTGGATGAAT
This sequence comes from Pachycephala philippinensis, assembly GCA_013397055.1. Lineage (NCBI taxonomy): Eukaryota > Metazoa > Chordata > Aves > Passeriformes > Pachycephala > Pachycephala philippinensis. The sequence continues at coordinate 249,476 of VWZT01010584.1, read as the reverse complement.
TCAATTTTTCCTGTTTCATTCAGTTGTCTGAATAGCTTTAGACTTTCAAACACACCTTATAATTAATTTCCTCTCTTTTCTAAACCTCAGTCTTCTTGTCCCACGTCGTCTTCTTCGTCTCGACTGCCTCAGAGTTCTGCTCACACGAATAATTCTCCTTCTCCTTGTATTTTCTTCTAGTTTTACATGAAAATTTCCCAAAATGAGAATGAAGCAAATTGCAAAGAATTTGTTGAGAGTGGGCTAGACTTGTGGGATTGATCATGAGCCAGGCCAGAGCAGAGGGGGAGACAAGAAAACTACAATGCAACATCGAAGACCAGCAGAGTGAATGCATAGGTTCTCAGTACCTCATGTCCCAAAGTGATGTAGCTGCTCTGGGGAAAAGGTGTAAGGGGAAAGATGCTGGTGAGATGACTTCTGTCCATGTAGCTCATGACAAAAGAGTGGCAACAAACAAAGCTGATGGTGGGTAGGGCTGTACTGACAGCAGCATTGCCAGTAGATCGGGTGAGGGGAGTGACGCTACTGCTTTTTGCTCAGCACTTCTTAGACCACTTCTGGAATACTGTGTCCAGTCCTGGGTTCTCCAATACAAGGAAGACATAGATAAATTAGTGCAAGTTTGGCAGTGATGGGACTGGAGCACTTGCACTGTGAGGAGAGGCCAAAGGAGCTCCCTTTGTTTGGCCTGGTAAAGAGATACCAAATTACATCTTTCCAACAACCACAAGGAAGTTGTTGGGAAGGTGGAGCCAGGCTGTTCACAGTGGTGCATGGTTAGAGGATCAGAGATGGCAGCCAGAAACCGAAAGAAGAGCAGCTCAGGCTGGGTGCAAGGTAAAAATTTTTCTCTGGGAGGACTCTCAAGCAGCAGAGCAAACAGGTACCCCTGGAAGGGTGTGCCATTTCCATCCTTGAGTACAGAGAAGGGCAAAAAAATTGTGGAAGGATCAGGCAAGTAAGTCCTATGAGGAGTAGCTAAGGGAGCTGAGGGTGTTTAGCCTGCAAAAAAGGGGTCTCAGGGTAGATCTTACTGCTCTCTACAACTCCCTGAAAGGAGGCTGTAGCCAGTTGCAGTGTTGGCTTCTTCTCCCAGGCAACTAGTGACAGGAGGAGAGGATGTAGTGTCAAGCTGTACCAGGGCCAGTTTAGATTGGACATCAGGAGGCATTTCTTCACAGAAAGGGTGGTTTAAACATTGGAATGGGCTGCCCAGGGAGGTGGTGGAGTCACCGTCCGTGGAGTTGTTTAAGGAAAGGCTGGATGTGGCACACAGTACACTGGTCTGGTTGACATGGTGGTGTTTGGTCAAAGGTTGGACTCAGTGATCCTGGAGGTCTTTTCCAACCTAATTAATTCCGTGATTCCGTGATTCTGTTTCCAGGACCTGGCAGGACACGGCCCTGGGCAGCCAGTCCGGCCTCGGAGCTGACCCCATTCGGAGTCTGAGGGAGGACTGGAGCCCTCCTGGTGCCGCTTCCAGTCCCTGGCGCTGTGACCTGACAGCTCTCCCTCAGCACGCCCTGACGCAGCCCCCTCACAGTACCCTCACAGCTCCTCACAGTCCCTGTGCCGCCCCTCACAGCCCCTCATAGTCCCCTCACAGCCCCTCACATTCCCTGTGCAGCCCCTCACAGCCCCCTCACAGCCCCACACAGCCCCCTCACAGCCCCACAC
>VWZT01010584.1:201469-244142 GCA_013397055.1 Pachycephala philippinensis | reverse complement strand
AGGAAGAGGAAAATAAAAAAAAAAAAAAAAAAAAAAAAAAAAAAGAAAAAATCTAAGGAAATCTAAAGTCCTGCATCTTGGGAGGAATAGCCCCATGCACAGGTACAGGTTGGGGCAATCCATCTGGAAAGCAGCTGTGTGGAAAAGGACCGGGATGGTCTAGTGGACAAGCTGAAGATGAGGCAGCAGTGCGCCCTCGTGGCAAAGGCGGCCAACAGTATCTGGGCTGCGTCAGGGAAAGTGCTGTCAGCGGGCTGAGGCACGTGGTCCTGCCCCTCTAATCAGCACTGATGAGGCACCGCCTGGAGGCCTGTGTCCAGTTCTGGGCTTCCCAGTGTGTGAGAGATGCGGACATACTGGGGAGAGTCCAGTGAAGGACTACAAAGATGATTAAAGGACTGGAGCATCTCTCATCTGAGCACAGGCTGAGTACACTGGGGCTGCTCAGCCTGGAGAAGAGAAGCTTCAGAGAGATCTCATGGGTGTGTATAAATGCCTGAAGGGAGGGTGCAGGCTCTTTTCAGTGGTGCCCAGTGACAGGCCCAAAGGCAATAGGCACAAACCGAGGAGGTTCTCTCTGAACACCAGGAAATACTTTTTACTGTGAAGGGTGACTGAACCCTGCACCAGGTTGCTCAGATATGCCGTTCAGTTTCTTCCCTTGGACATATTCACAAGCTGTCTGGACATGGACCTGGGCAACTTGCTCCAGGTGGCCCTGCTCGAGCAGGAGGGTTGAGCTGGATAATCTCCCTAGATCCATTCCAATCTCAACTATTTGGTGATTCAGTGCTGGTTAATCAGTGAGGAATCTATCACAGCTCTAAGTCTGATAACAGAATTTTATGTGAGGGCATTGGATACTACTTTGATGCACCTTTGCCATTTCTTTGTTAACATTTGCTGAAATTCATAATGTTACACCTAAAAATAAAGGAATGGTGTTTTTGAGTGAAGCTGTTACATGCTGTGGCACGTAGTGGGTGTACACTCTTTCATTTGCTTGCCACATTGATGGAGTCACTAACTGACTGAAAGCTGCCAAAGAAAGACATGAAGTGTGTGAAGAGATAGCCTGGAAATCTGGATGCATTTGTATGGAGGACAAAAATGCCAGCACATCAGCCATGCTTTTCCTGTGCCTTGCTACTGTGCTCATTACACCTGCTAGTGCAGAGGATTAATGTGTTTCAACACAGAGAGACAAATTAAGATTTTCCCTGAAGCCCATCTGCTTTTCTCCCCTTAAATCTTTACCTGCAGGAAGGAATTAGAGTTGATTTAAGGGAAAGAATAGAGGAGGTAGAGAAATTGAGCAGTTAATAGAAGGAGGTTGGCAGCCTAAAGTAGTGGGATGGCAAGGGAGAAAACAAACAACTTCACCAATTAGGAACAAATTAAGGGTGGAAGGGAGTTGTCAAAGGATAAACCTAATCCACCATGTTGCCTTTTCCACTAGTTACAGCTGCTGATGTACATATCATATGTATATATGTATGAATGAACTTATGAAACCTCCAGCTGTGCCATTCTCAGTCATTTCAGCAATACCTTTTTTATTCTTTTTTATTCATTTGCTTCCAAGAAGTAATTCTGGAAATGTTTCCTCCCTGAGAACACCAAATGGTATTCCCTAACATGATGCTTTAATGGAAGGAGAATAAAAACAGCAACACAGAGAAAGATGTATGTTTTAATCCATCATTAAATAAGTTCGCTAGCAAGTATAAACTTTCACAAAAAATTAAAACCTTTAACTTCTAATAACATTTGAATGATATTAATCTGAATGAAAATATTTGGAATGTTAGTGTACTAGCTTAATAAACTGACTCCCAAATAGTTTCGCTAACTCAAAAGGACATGCATTTCTCTCACACACTTGAAAATGGAGTAAAAATTGAGGTGGAATCTAGCAACTCATAACATCATTTAACAGAAAAGAATATTCGTACCCAGCAGAAACTGTAGAGAATTTATGTCCCCAGACTGCAACTCTGAGCTGAAATTTGTCTTGAGAATATGATGATAATGTCCCTGCTCCTTCTGAAAGTGCCAGATCTACAAACACAATCAAGACCTCAGAAGAATTTTGTCTCAGTTCTGCTGCATTCTTCCTGCTGAAAGATGTCAGTGCTGTTGAAGAATATAAAGTGCAGAGATCGTTCAGGATTGGAGAACTGACACATTTTGAGTGAAACAAAGGATCTTTTCTGAAAGATAAAACTACTTCCTATGGCTGAACATACCACAGTGTACGAATTGCTCTATCATCAAGGTTTGAAGTCAAATTAAGAAAGGGAGAACATAGTCAACCAAAAAGGAACATGACTTATGCAATATTTTTTCATTATCTGCTCAGTCTAATTTTGTATGGTTAGATACACACACATATGAATGATACCTCACACTATCATTTTCTATCCCTGCATCCACCTGAACAACTATTACAGCTCTCAGTCAGAATACAGAGGAACAAAGTGTGGAGGTACTAACTGCCTGGGCATATTAAGCTTGGATGATATTTTAAAAAATTAAGATAATCACAAATTATGTTTAAAGCAAATATTTCCTTTACATTATTTCTAGTTTCAAATGCCTGATAGGAATTGCACAACTTTTCTCAGAAGGTGGGGAGGTGCCCTGAAGTTCCTCTTTCTGATGTGAAGCTTTACAAGAAAGTCACGGGTACAAAGCCAGTGGCTCTACCAAAAGCATTTATGGCTCATGGTTAGGCAGGAGGTTTGAAACTCAATGACCTTTAAGGTCCCTACCAACCCAAGTCATTCTATGATTCCATGGTTCTCTGATTCTATGATTCTGTGGGTAATAGCCTACCTCTCTCGTGTTTGCAGTGATGGTTATGATTCACAGATTGTGGCTTAACTCTTTCTGTTTCTGAGACTTTCTGTGACCCATGCAGCTCTGCTTTCTCAACTGACTCTCAGGATTTTACATTGTCACAGTGCATGATAAAAGATACAACAAAAAGGTAGTCATGCAGACAGGCAAAGCATCATATTTACTACCATTATGGACCAAAAAATGAAAGCAGAGAACACTGGGCAGTAGGTTTCAGGCATCACACAAAAGGGTTGCATGTTGTTCTGTAGGGCATCTGGGGAGGATCCTTGTTCTGGCAGAACCTCTAAAAACATAGGGCCTCATGCCTTGCTGTGTGCAGAGGTGGTTCCCAGTCAGCAGTCTGGCTGTTGGCCTCAGTTTCAAGCTGGATAGCTTCTAGACTGCTAGACTGACACCTAAAATAGATGAATATGTGATTTACAGAAATGTGATAAATAGGAACTGAAAAAGAGTTAATAGTAAATGTCCAGTTATCTTCAAATTCGAAAAAAAGAACAAGGTGGGGCTCAGGACCCTTGGCTGTATAGGGAAACAGGACTGACCGAGAAATGCATTTCCCTCTTGCGACAAGGAAAATAGATTCTGATGTTAGCATGATTCAGTACTGAATAAACCCTGGGCTGCTGAGAACTAGTCTTGGAACAAAATAGAGAAATGAAATGCCAGGATCAAAATCTGTTCCCAGTACAAAATGATTCTTTCAGCCCAGTGTGTGGGCAGCTTGTGGTGGAGCAGTGCCTTGACTGTTCAACTCTGTGGTGACAGAGATCCTTCCGTGCACTTCATGTAAGTTCATGTCATTCCTCCCTCAGCTCCACCTTTCTTATAAGTAGTGATGGCCAAGAAGGATTTACATAGTTCAATGATTTTAGGAGCCAAATCTACCCCAAACCCAGAAAAAAAGACGGATGAAACTACGGGAAAAGATGGTAAGCTGGTGCCATGGCAGTCTCACAGAGAGCACAAAAAAGAGGGAGAAGTGGATTCCAGGATGAGAAAGGAGAAAGATGCTTTGACTTGCTGCAGGATGGACTAAGTTGTTATAGGAACTAAATTGTCCTAGGAAGTTTTGCCTAAGTCCAACATGAAACCTAACTTTCTGTCAGCAGATGGAAAGTAGGTAAAGAGATGATTACAAAGGGTAAAGACTGTGAGTTGAGGGACAGTAGAGCTGAATGACAAGTAGTAACTTACTCTGGCTGGTAGATAAAATATTTCTGTTCTTCTTTAATATCACAAAACCCAGAAGAAGTGCGGAAGTGATCAGTACAACCACAGCTATAAGTGGGCCAAAGAAATTTATCTTTGTTTGCTCCATTTCTTTCTCATGTATCTCTGAATAAGAAAACAGAGAAGATGCACACAGCAAAGATTTAGTTTGGTGACAATTACTTTAAACACTCTATCCCAAAGTGATGTGAATTAGAAGTTTAGGTAAAGGCCCTCAGCATCCTTTGCTTTTACAGTGCTTTAATAGTGTCAGTAAATCACTATCCACATTGTTTTATTTCCATTTCCAATAACTAGTGAAACTACCTGGTCTTAATGGCCACTTCAACAGCAGTAAAGCCAAGCACTCTTTCTGAGGTTTGGGTAACATGTGAAGGATCAGCAATTTAATTCATACAAGAGCCTACAAGGCAGTTACTATGCTAATGCTGCTCTGTGCTACTGTGCAAGTCTGAAGAACCTGGAACATGTTGCTACTTGGTATCTATTGGAAATGACGGTCAAAGCCTAACGAAATGCTGTAAGGGATGTGAAAGTAGCAGGGAATTCAAAGGACTTTCCCTCTATTTCTGGTTTTTGTGTTTTTGAGGTTTTGGTTGGCAGGATTGGCAGCTGATACAGCTTCAGTTACTGCCAAACAAAGCTTATGTTATGTGGAGTTTCTGTGTTCTTACCCATCACTGCTTGTCAGGTATCTATTTTCATAAAGCTGGGGAGGAGAGAAGAATTGAAGAGGAGGATACAGCATTATGGCTAATATAGCCATTTCAACACTCATAAGCAATGTGCAGAACTGAACAAATATTAGAAGATTTCTGGATTGTATTTTAATAGTATTTAAAAGTCCTAGAATGCAAAGAAGTTAGAGGCAGTTTGCCATATCTGGCATTGATAACTTAACTTTTTAGCTAAATTTGTATTAAGGAAACTGCACTGTGGAACTTTTTCAGAACAAGTGGCAAATTTCTTTCTTTCTGCAGCAGTAAGGTGCATGTTTATATTACCCCGGTAGGCTTTCCTGCAACGCTACCATTCCCTCCCTCTTGGCTCCCTGTTCCTGTTAATTGAAGCACAGGTCTCCATCTTCAGCATTGTCTAAAAGAGACATGTGCAAGCCAAATGAACTTACGACCAAAGTGGGAATTGTCTTTATTTTGATGTTCTTGTGCCATAGCTTACAAACAAAAACATGTCAAAAGAAGTTTTCCTGGTCCAGAAGATAAATAAAATAATGCTTTAGTTTAAAGAAAGGATCAGCCATGTGGAACCCTGAGATAATCTGGCAGTAAAGTCATAACGGAACTCCGGTCCCCAGCTTCTTCTTGCAAGAGGTGTCTGAAAAAAGGCACAATCTCAGAGAAGAAAAATCCCCAAATAGTCATTTTGGAATGTGCACTTCATTCTGCCAAATGTTATGAAAACCACCAGGAATGCTTCTAATACTAGAAGCAAGCCCAAGTTTCATGGTCTTTACACTTAAACTCAGCACAGTCTATTTGGCAGTTTGTGAACTAAATATGGTCCAAGGGACTCTTTGGTTTAGCCTTCTGCCTCTTTCTAAGGAATGATTAAGAATAGCAGCTCAAGCACTTTAAACCAGCACAAGACCCCTTTTTTATTATCAGGGTAGTCAAACTCTGGAACAGTTTGCTGAGAGAGGTTTGGAATCTTTATCCTGGGAGGTGTTTAAAATTCAACTGTGCTACCTATTGACCCTACTTTGAGCAGAGTGATTGAACTACATCATCTCCAGATGCCTCTTCCAACCTCAGCAGTTCTCTGACTCTGTGAAATGACAACCTCTCCTGAGAGCTGTCTCCTCCAGAGATTGGTTGCTACCTGATCCAGACTCCTAGGTTTCTTTGTTGCTACTGCAGCATCTCCTGGGGAGGAGATCAATAGGGCTGTGTTCTCGATTGTGTAGCAATTCCTTCTCTGTGCCCTCCCCTTGCTGTAATGAGATTCCCCATGTGGAAAAGGGAGGAAGTTCAGTGGTGAACAGGATGGAGAACATACAACCCTCGTAACCAACTTCTACACTACTTTGAGTTTATTCCCTGCCTTGACCATGCTGCTGGCTGTGATCAGCTGTGCTACACCCTGCTCCTACCCATGCAGAAATGGGAACAGGAGAACGGAGACTCACCTATACCTAGTGGGACTGAGACAAGGATTCCCAGCTGCTCCCTAAGGTGAAGCAAGCAGCTGATATTAGTGCGGCTCTTTGTAGGAACCGGGATATTCAGCTTGCTGGTAACGTTGTACAGCTTTGTCACAGCATCCTGTGAGACATCCATGTGAGCCATAGTGCTGTGTGTTATGTTCTCATGTGAAATCAGCCAAGTCATCTCCTTGGGCTCTGGATAACCTCCACTGGAAGAACAGGAAAGATTCAAATATCCGTTGGGCTTTAGTTCCCCAGAGTGCAGTTCTGCTATCTCAGGTTGACTATAGTTGGCTGAAACAGACCAAAGACAGAACATCATGAGCCAGCCACACGACATTTGTGACAATCCCTGACAGTTATTTAAAATTCACAGGCAGAAACAAGTCTTAATAATTTTCTTCGGGAAGACAATGGGCATTCCAAGAAGGGGTTTTTATGGCATTTTTTTTTTGTGTATATGCAGACTTGCTGGTTCTTGTCTTCAGGGTGTTTCAAGGATGCAAGACTGGTCAGCCAGACAATGGGCCTCTGTCTCTCCCACCTCTTTTAGACTCATTAATACCTCGGAATAATGAAACCTGGCCTGCTTACAGATAAGGGCTTAAGAAGAAAATAGGGAGGGACCCCAGTGCTCCCTACCTTTGGCCTCCTGAATGGGTAAGGGGAAAACCACAAATTTCTAACTGTGAAATGTAAAGAAAGAAATCATCTGAGAGAAATCAGATGGGGTAAATTCGAAGTGCAGTGCAGGCTTAAGTAGAAATATCCCTGGTGTCTGTCAGTATTGTAAGTAAACATTTTGCAACATATAATTCATCATCACTTTGTAGTACGGTTCCCTTAGCTTAGCTTTTTTCATGGAAATGACTATGGCATAAGGGTTTTTTATTTTGTGTCATTGGGTACTCATCACAATCAATGAAAAACACACCTGTTGCTTTAAAAAGCCAAGTTTCCCAGGCAAGAAATAGTGAAACAGGACTGGGAAGAACTATTTAAACATAAAATATGAAAGATAAATGGAAGCTTTTCACCAATACTCTCTCTTAAATAATCTAGGTATTCTCAACCAGGATTTGTTTGGTTAGAGGTTCATAGTAAAAATAGTAGACTATAATGGAAAAGGAGAAGGAGAGAATGTAGCCATAATACTGACTACAAGTTGGCATACAGCAAGTTAAAAAAAACCCCAACAACCTCCCAAAAAATCAGAAACAAATCCTGAGAAATAGACTCAAGATTTCATTGAAAATGCTTCATTATTTTAGGGCCAATAGGACTAAAGAAAATATGGAGAAATATTGGAGAAGGGAGAAAGGGTTCTTAGAAAAATATGAGTCTTAAGAGGGTCTCACTCTTCTGCACACACACTCAATGGGTTGGATCCAGGATCTAATCCTTGCCCTAGAGAATTCTTAATATGGATGAATGAAGAAACATGATGTTGCTTTTATTTTCCCTATCCTAGCACACAATGAATAGGATTTAGCTTAGTCACTTAAATCCCCCCAAGAGAGTCCGTGGATATGAATTCAAAATGGAAAAAGCCCCCCCTTTTTTATACCCCAAAATTTAGTTAAGTTGTCCCTCAGGAAAGCTCAAGCTTCCTTTCTCCTCAAGGTCTGACTTGCTTAGCTGACTGCTGTCAGACTTCTGGTCTGGAGTATTTATTCTCTCCTTGGTATTTTATAGGGATGGCAGGAATGTAATCCATGGCTATGAAATTTGCCACAACATCCAAGTGATTTAAGGGCTTCAATCTTATTGACAGTAAGCAAGTGAAAATAGTGGAATATACCCTGCATTTCTCTTTTATAGCTTCTGAAACCTCAATTTACTGGAAAGTGATGTTGGCTGCATGCAGGGTGTGGGCTACGTATATGAGTTTTGTGTTTGTTAACAGAAAAGCACATTTCAGGAAGTCTTTTGTATTTAAAGATAGCATCGTCCAAAGAAGCTTTGGGATTAGATTAAATGCCTCAAGAGACAGCAGATCCATCAAGACCTTAATATTTTTCTCAATGGCTTAATCACTTTGCTTTTGTTCTATTTTCTTAAGTGACCATCTGCCTTACTTCCTTCCAGACACTGACTGTCACTGAATTAATTAATTAGCCTTTAATTTATTTTTTTTTAATATCCAGTATTTTACATGTATTTCAGGTTCCCACATTCTGGAAACAAAACTCTTCTCATTATTCTGTGTTGTAAGGTAATGAGATTGTTGTTTCAATGTCTCTAGTTGGACTGTATTTTTTCCAGCCTTCAGATAACTCTACTAGAGCTTTTCCCACACTTTTCAGTCTTCCAACAGCCCCTTTAAAATGAGCAACTGGGAGTCTCTCGTGTGACATTATTTCAGTCTCAACACTTTGAGTAGTGCATATTTTGAAACAGCTTCCCTGGTCTCACCTACTTCCCGTATTGATCTATCTAGAGGAAGCACTGCAGACAAGCCACAACAGCAGATTTTCCAGTTAAGCTGCTTGTCACCATGGTCCCTACCTTGCATTTTTAAGATCCAAAGTTTTCCACTGTGAAACCTTTCCTTTTTTTTCTGGAGAACAATCAGAGTCCGTTGTTATTATGTAAGTCATCATGTTATAAGTCATACATAGATGTATGAAATACATCTAACATACATACAGTATCCTAGAATCTCTTGAGCTGGAAGACACCCACAAAGATCATCAAGTCCAACCCCTGGCCCCACACAGGACATCTCAAGAGTCACACCATGTGCCTGAGAGTGTTGTCCAAACTGTTCTTGAACTCTGTCAGGCTCGGTGCTGTGACCACTTCCCTGGGGAACCTGTCAGCGCCTGACCACCCACCCCCTGGGTAAAGAACCTTTTCCTGATATACAGCCTAAACCTCCCCTGACGCAGTTTCATGCTATCTATATATTATACTAATGTAATACATGAAAATAATGTGTTTAAATTGTATTTGACAGTACTGCAGTATTTCTGAATGGGCTTGGTCACCAAGTGACGTAGATAGCTTTGTGTGACTGCCCTGTCATTCTGTACAGCACTCAGTCTGTCTTATGCCCATTTTAAGTGTGACATGCCAAACTACAAAAGTCCTTCCATGTATGATATGAGATTCTAATTAAAATGCAGCACGTAAGCACAGGTACATTTCAATATTTGTATTTTTCATCTAATTATTTTGAAGGGCTCGAGTTTTTTTTAAAATACGGTTTTATGCTGCTGCTTCCTTTGGGGGTTCATTGAACAGAGAGTAATTTGAAAGGAAGACAATAGCACATTGTTAAAACAGTCTTCCTAAGCTAAACTTTAAAAGGTGTAGGAGACTTTTAGTACTTAAATGTGAAACATCTGTAATGTGTTGCTCAGATGTTGGCTAAGCTGATAACTAATTCAACTGTTTGAATTAACTGAACAGTTGATGCTACACATCTTCTTAAATTGCGTGCCTTGATCCTGAGTGCACACAGTGAGTTTCTGAGTTCCAAAACTTCACTGAAAATGCTTCTCCAGTAGATCCTGGGAGAACCAAAATGAACAATCTAGGTTTTTTATTTGTGGATCAAGGGAACACTTGCTAGTAGCACAAAGCTAAATAGGGTCAATTGTCCTGGTACTCTGTTTTTGGCTGCTGTTACACCTGGCCTGTTCTTTTAAAGCAGTATGCTGAAGCCTGAAAGCACTGGTGCAAGTTAGGAGCTGTTATTATTAATGACTAGCACTATCACAGTGGAAGACAGAACACAGGCATATGGGTAAAGGTTACTAACAGAATAATTTAAAATAGAGAAACATTAGGATTATATATTAGGAATTACTAAAAGTATTAGAAAATGTGAAGAAAAGATTGGTGCTTCACTTCCATTTCCCTGTTAAAAGATGTACTGCCTTTTGCTCTGATTACAGAAAATTCTCTGATGCAAAAAATCAGGTTGAATCTCATCAATGTAGGTATGCATTTTTTCTTCAGAGATATTTTCTGCCTTCCTTTAACTGAACGTATGAATTTCTGCTCCTCCATGTGAGCTGTTCTTTTCTTTATTTTCCCTGTGATTTATATCATCATAAAATAGCCGGGTGTTTGCAGAGATCTTGCTATGTTTCAATTCTAATTTGCCACCACTGTTGATAACTACTGCTACTTTTAATAGAAGCTAGTTTGTCAGATGCAAATAAACAAGTTTATTTTCCAGAGTCCTAAAACCCATAAAACTTGCAGAAGCTAAGTCTCTTACCCATCTTTAGAAATTCTGCTCCAGAGCAGGTACATTTTCAGGGGCTTGGAGACAGGAGCCATATTTCTGGACTGAACAAAATCACAGAGAAGTCCACAGACCAGAAGGCAATTGGAAGAGATTACTTACCAATGATGTGCAGTGAGCACTCAGAGCTGTGTATGACCTCTGTTGATCGTTCAGTTATTTTTTGCATAATAATACACTGATAGCGTCCCTCATCCTCAACTCCTGCATTTAACAACTGCAAGGTCCATTTGCCCATGTCCATCTTGGTGCGATTTACATATTCAGGACTAAGGTTCTCATGTTTTTCTTGGCCATAATATACCTCGTGCACCACTTTTTTAGTGTCTTTTTGCCAAAAAATTATTAAATTCTTTACATCAATTTTCTGAGAGTTTGGAAAATAGCAGGATAGGTGGACAGTGTGATGGAGAAATGCCTTCACCGGATGCGTACTGGCAGCAATACCTTAGACAGAGAGAGAGAAAGAAAAAAAAGATTTCCAGCAGCTACAAAAGAACGCCAAGTTGCACTCAGAGACCCAACACTTAACAACAGTGGAAATAAAAGTGCCAGCATTTAGACACAAATTCTCCCACTAGGTATGACAGGACACGTAGTTGTTCAAACTTAGTCTTGTGCAATTCAGGTCATAAAACTGTTTCTTATTTTTCTTCCTATATTTTACTTTCCAAAGAAGGCCTACCACACAGAGATCATGTGCATCTGTATTTTAGAAGACTTATCTGCAGGCTAAAGATCCAAACAATTCTTGCTTGCAGCATCCTGAGTGTAATGAGATTCTGCCACAAAGGAGACAGTTGTACAATTTCTGTTTAAAAAGTTGAGTTAATTCTCTGAAGAAAATAACACAGCATTAAAGTTTTGAAGAAACTGTGAAGTACACACTGTGTGGTAAATGTGAGTGTCTAGGGAATGCATGACCAGAAGGTCAGAAGCAGGTGAACACTTTCAGTGTCAATGAAGAATTAATCTAAAGTTTAATGACAAATTAAATGTCAGATTTAACTGTTCTGTAATTAATCTAGAATTTAATGACAGAGTAAATGTCAGATTTAACTGTTCTGTTGCTGATCTTGTTAACAGAAATGGTCAATAAACACAACTATGCCTTCATGCAAAGAAAGGATGAACTGCACTACACAAGGGATTATTTTTCTCCTGCTTTCACCTGTGCATGTGTCCATTATTATGAGTGGTGGTCTGGGAGGACTGTCTTTTCTCGGAATAAGAAGTGCAGCCCTCTGTCCCAGAAGATACAAACATCTCTGCTGTGTTCAAAAGGAGGAGAAGATTTACAGTCTCTCTCCTGGTGCGAAGTTTTGACTGTTCTTCCAGAGCACCAGACTGCAAAATGATTTCTGCAGCTGCCTCCAACTCCAGTTGTCCCATATCAAACTGCCAGTTTTCAGTTTAGTACTGCTCTTCTCTATAATACACACAGGTGATACACACACGTTTTAAAGACAGATTTAAATTGAGAATTTAAGAGCAACATAAAATAAGTGTAATGTAAAGATATAAAATTTAAGAGAGAAAGTACTTACTATATATATTTTATAGAGTCCCTGCACACAATTTAAATACATGTCACATAGGCTATATGACCTTGATTGTGCAATGGAAATGATTAATTACTACATAGCAATGAGCTTCTTAGTGGATGAGAAAGTATCACATAGCAGGACACAAACAATCAAAATAGTTTTAACAATTAAAAATGTGCCTTTTACCTGGGAGAAGTATCATAGCACAAAGGAAGAACATGCAGACCTCCATGACACTGTAAGAAGGAGGAAAGAGAGCAATATGTTAGAGGTTGAAAACACTTCAGTACTCCCAAAGAAGTGGAAAAACAAGAAGTTTTAGCAAGAGAAAGAGTATCGAGAAAGTTAACCTCACCTTTTTCCATAGACTGGTGGAAGGACTTCTATGTGTTTCCCAGCCTTTAGCAACCACAACTAGCATGCCATGGCAGATCTCTGGTTTACAGAGAAGTTGATGTGGTGCAAGATTACTGCAGACTGTGTATGCCATGGGAGGAACACAGAGTCTCTGGGGTCCAAAGGGCAGGACAAGTACCCAAAACGCCTGGAGCGGAGGAAAGAGGAATGGGGAGCATGCTTGGCCTGGTAGTGTGGGGAAGAAGATGGAGAATTGAAAGTAGAGGGGGAGGAGAGTGTGACGCAGAAGGAAGAGGTGGGGGAGATGGCTCGGTGATGTCAGCTACCAGAAGCGATGAAGTGTGTGACCTTCAGTTTGGTGACAGGAACCTATCCTTAACAACAGCAAAGGATAACGTAGAGAAATCCTTTATGATTTAAAGAACTGAGGATAAACAGCACATAGTTCGTGGTAAAGAAAAAAACAGTTTCTCTTAGAAAACAAGGAAAAAACCCCAATGTCTTGTCTCATAAGCAAAACATCTCTCTGGCTGCTTGCGTTCATGTGGTATAAAGGCCCACAGTCCTGGTAAACAGCCAAATGTCATTCCCATGCACCCTGAGAGTGGCACCTGCATCTGCCTGGTCTGTGTTTGCTGCTTTGCATTTTAGCAGGCACCTTTGTGGTTTTTGCGTCCCTATTCCATATATTTGGGAGAAGCCTCCATACCACCCTTGCCAAGGTCCTTTGCTCTCCTCCTTTAAACAGCTCCAAAGAAACCTCTTTTGCAGGAGCAGATGTTACTCTCCAGCTTTCATACTACTTAAAACCAGTGAGATTGCTGTCTGCTGTACTCACTGGTAATACACTTTCCTGATGGATGGTTTCCCATTTTTTCTCATGTTTTATTTTAGGCTGGTACACTTGGGGCTTTACCTTTACCCCAGGTCTCTGGTCTCTTCTTCTGTTTAATACAGAATTCCACCCAGTCTACTAATGTGTTTTGTGAGTGTACTGTAATGTACAGGACTGACAATGATATTTTTTCCAACTTCATCCTGCCTTTTCTTAGGAAAGTGGAGGAAGAAGTCCATGTAGCTCGGAGGATACAGATAATCTTCTTTTGATCCACCTGTCATAGCAGAAGAAGAGGGAAGGAGGGAGGGCTTGTGCAGAATCCATTGTCATAGACAGAGGTCATTCTTTTTCTGCTCCACCCAACTGCATGGTAAACTTTTATCAAGGGGTTTTCCTCCCAGGCTGGGCCCCACTGAACTAAACTAGACAACTGACTGCCTAAGTAAAAATGCCTGTGCCAAGCCACTGAAAACTACAGAAACTACTTTTCAGCAGTCATATTTCCATCCTATAAATAAGAATTTTGGCTTTCAGTCAAATGAAAAATAAAGAATAGCTCTATTTTTTTGGATTCAGTGCAGGTGTGTAAGAGGAGAAATTAAAGCAATTTAGCAACTACTGACATAAATGGAGAGAGTGTACTGCTATAGCTAGGAATGTTTTGCAATGACTGTCTCACGGAAGCAAAGACCAAAACCAGAACTGAAAATGAGAGTGAGAGAGAAAAAACCCAGGCAAGAATACCAAATAACACTGCTTGCTTTTCTTTATGATTTGGATTTGGAGCTGTGAGGACAGAAGTGTTCAAGTTCCCACACGTTTTCCCTGCTGCTGTCTTCCAGGAGAAGGCGTGTTGCTGAGAGTGCTGGCATGAGGAAGGATCCTGTGAGTCTGCAGAGGGGTATACACCCACCTTTCCTGTGGAGGGGAATTGCTCGTCACTGAGTGTGACAAGCTGCTTCTCTCATGGGAGCTGCTTTATAGAGAATTGCTGAATCATTAATTGGGCCGCTACACCTTCAGTGCTGTGAGCAGCTTTTCTTCCATTTTTTTACAAAATGCCTTTAACCAGCAAATCCAAACCCTTGGAGCCAGTGTCCAGAAGACTGAAGAGAGGAAGGGGAATTACACAGTATCACTGTGCTCTACTTACACCATTCCTTTGGCATATTCAATACAGATTTTGTGCTCAGTTCTCTCTTATATCTGCAAGCCATTGAAAGCCTTGTGTCCCGGAACTGACCAGCAGTCAAAGGGGGCAAGGTAAGAGAGGAAAGATAGACAGTGTGGGTCTGTGTGTGGATGTGCAGTTTTGCTGTTCACAGGCTGAGTGCATCCATCTGTGGAAGTGGCACTTTTTCACAGTGCCAGTGATAACTGATGAGATGGGAGTGGTTTGAAGACCCAGGGCCTTAAAATTGTCTCTGACATCCAGAATAATGTGAGGTCAGTCCATGGAGACGCAAATATTTTCCCTTGCTAAATAAAGCTAGCATATGTGGTGTGTCTTCTCTTTTGGAGCTTTTTCAGCCATTCCTGGAAGTGTCTCCATGACTCACAATTACAAATCGTGTGTGGATATCAGAGATGAAAATGGAGAAGTATGTTAATTGTAATGATGTCAGTATGCAGTCAGGAGTCACACTCAACCCTTTATTTACTATCTCTACAGTGCAATCACTGAAAGGAGAAGAAACCATATGAGCACATGCACTTTACAGGCCCGATTCATGATGGCTTTGGTTTGGCCCAAACCATTCTGAGAAAATTCATGAGGCACTTCCCACTTGGCTCAGTACAGGGGGATTCCTGCCCTGAATCATAAAATCATAGAATGTTAAAGGTTGGAGGGAACCTTAGAGATCACCTAGTCCCAGTGCCCCCTGACATGGGCAGGGACATCTCCCACTGGGCCAGGTTATTCCAAGCCCATCCAACCTGGCTTTGAACACTGCCAGGGTTGGCACATCCACAACTTCTCTGGGCAACCTATTCCAGTGCCTCACCACCCTCAGAGTAAAGAATTTCATCCTAATATCCAGCCTAAATTTCCCCTCTTGCAATTTTGTACCCATTCCTTCTTTTCCTATCACTACAGTTCCTGATGAAGGCTCCCTCTCCCTTCCCTGCAGCCCCCTTCAGATACCAGAAGGTTGCTGTGGGAGGGGCTCCAGTCCTCTTACCAACTTTGTTGCCTTCCTTTGGACTTGCTCTGAGAGTTCCATGTCCTTCTTATGTTGGGGGCACCAGAACTGTACGCAGCACTCCAGGTGGGGTTTCATGAGAGAAGAGGGGGCGAATCACCTCCTTCAGTCTGCTGGCCATGCTGCTTTAGATATAGCCCAGGATATGGTTGGCTTTCTAGACTGTGAGTGCACACTTCCTGCTCATGTTGAGTTTTTCATTAACCATCATGCCCAAGTCCTCCACGGGTCTGCTCTTAATCACTTCTCTGTCCAACCTGTTGGTGACCCTGGGATTGCCACAACCCAGGTGTAGGACCTTGCACTTTGCTTTGTTGAACTTCGTGATGTTTGCATTGACCCACCTCTCAAGCATGTCGAGGTCCCTCTGGATGGCAGAAACTCTGCCATCAATGTTTGGGAAAAAGAGGCAAATTTGCTCCCTTTACTTTTGAGAGCAATTGCCAGAAAGCTCTGTGTGAATTATTTTGAGATTGGCTTTCTGTCTCCTGTTCCTCCCAATCCAGCACGTGAAACCAGCATGTAAAACCCCAACAGGCACAACATTGAAGCATGAAGGTCTTGGAACAAACAAGAGCTTTGTATCAGGTATACTTGCCTGGGTTTCATTTGCTTTCTTTTTTGCTATTTTCAGTTTTGGATGTTGTCATTATCTTTTGAAAGACACTGTCACACCTGTGCTCTTTGGCTCCAAAGTTCCTTCGTTACCCTTAAGTTCCTTCCAAAATGTTCCTTTCTTGCATATTCTCACAGGTAATTAGCTTTTTTTTCTTATAACAGGTACACATATTATATGAGAAGACTCTCCTGCCCTATGTTGAACTCAAAACAAAACTGAACACTGAACTAGTAAATTACTCTTTTTATTTCTCTAGCATGGGGAATTTTTCTAAAATTTCCACCCTATGCAACACCGAGCAGCTCCATGAACAAAGCTGTGAGCCTCCTGGAGGCAGGACATCTGTGACAAAGACTTTCCACTGCTGACTTGGAAGCTACCCCAGGGGCTTGTAAATTAAATCATCCTAAAAATGCATTTACCAGCCTTCTCCCATGTTGTAAATACGGGTTGATTTGCACAAGTTTTATCAAAGGAAATCACACCTTAAGAAAATTTCCTTAACATGGCAAGTTCAGAGGATTCTGTGATGCCCTTCACCCTAATACTAAGCCATATAACCATATAACTATCCAACAAGAGACATATTTTAAAAACATACGTTACTCAGGCAACTTGTGTTTCCTACGTGCTTCCCCAGTCAGAAAACTGCCACTGTTTTAATCAATTGTAAACCTTCTTCTATTGCTCATTCTTTTATAACAATCTTTTACTCCAAGTTACATTTAAAAATTCTGGGCTTCTGTTTAATTATTTTGTTATTGCATGAAGAAAACCCAAGCCTCTGCCTTCCTAATTTTTTATTTCTGAATGCATTTTTTATCCCTTCCTACTCAGCAACATCATTTTATTATATCTAAGATCTTCAGGAGAACCATGACTTTCGCTATGATTCTGGGATCACTTTGCGCTAACATATAGAAACTCCTCTTTTAACAACAATTAAAAACCACCAATTATTTAAATAATACCTTTGGTCCAGAGATCATGGAGCATTCCACTGCCTCTGCAAGCAGAATCCTTCATCCACAACTAGGGGCAGGTATCTCTGAAGGAGGGCACAGCGGCTGCCTAATGACACGGAGTCCCACTGCACAAATCATAGGACACAAACGTGTTCTCCCTGCAAGTGAAACTGTGGGGGAAATTCAGAGGGGAAGAACGTCATTGAACCAGAATTAGACATTCATTTGGATTAGCTGTGGTGTTTGAGTTCCACCTAAAGGACAGGTCAGTCTGACATATTTTTCCACACTCTAAGCCACATCTGGCCACAGAATTGGCAAGTTGGTTGAACCACTTCTGCATCACAGGTACCATAGGTGACGTTTGTCCTCCTTTCCCAGCCCTCACACTTGCCTCAAAGCTAGTAAAGCAAATTTGTCAGCTGGGAAGTAGCGATTGCTGGGTTCACTTCTCACCAAATCACAGCAGCCTGTTTGACTTTGCAGTGAAACAGAGGAGCACACCCTTCTTCCTACACAGGTCACAGTTTAGAGGTGACAGCTGATTAACAGATCAGTCAGTTGCTGGGGACTCTTCAAGAGTCATTGTACAGAAGAGGGAACTTAAATGCCCATTCCCAGGCTGTCCTTCTTCCAAGCCTCCTATCTCTGTGCAAGACTCTTTGACTGGAAATGGCATCATGGCTACACAATGCAGTACAGGCATAAATTCAAATAGCAGTTTGCAGGGCACCTCTGGTGTCAAGGCATGTGCTGTATACAGAAAGATCAATCTGTATTTGATTCCCAACTATACTCAAACACAGCTAACAAGGATTAGCTGCCATACAATATATTCTATGCTTAGTTCTCAGGTATTACATTCTTTATTTTCAGTCAGAGTCTTTCAAAATCAGCTGGGCATGTGACACCAACCTCATACTGTCTTTCAAACAGACGGATCGCTGATCAGGTGCTACTTTTCTTGCAATAAATTAATCTCAATTATTAAATGAAGATGTGATATTCAGTAGCAGAGTTAAATGAGCCAAGCCTCTGTTCTAGTGCAGAAATCACTCTGGGGACACATACTGATTTTCTCACAGTGCTTCTTATGGCACATTAACTTTACAAAAGTAAAGAAAAAGATTCTGCCTTTAGGTTTTGGTTTCTCCCTTCAACCACCAGAATCGAGCTGTGAAGAAAGGACCTGATTCTCCTATTCACTGGTGTAAATTAGGACCAGCCTCCTTATAACATGCATAATCAGACAACATCCTGGAGATCCACTTTGATCCTTTCACCCAGGTCCTGATTATAAACATCCTGCCACCATAGGATGGGCTCTGGCTCATTCTGCTATAGACTGGTCAGCTTGCTCCAGGAAGTAAGGGATGTGTGGATGTGTGTGAAGCTGCTATGATAGCAGCTGTGGCTCAAACGAAACAGAGAGCAGCTGTGGAGTCACTTCACTAATAGCAATTAGATTTTTATGAAGGTGTGCTCCTACTTGTTTATAAGAGCATTACAAAGGTTTGTGTCTGTAACTGTCCAAATCATTATCAGATAAAGAAAAAAGGCTAAAGCACTCATTCAAAAGGATTATTACAATACTGGGGAATGCCTTATTTCTTTCTCCAGTGTTCCTGTCTCAGAGGCAGCAAAATATTTCAGTATGGATCTTGCTTGATAACAGAAATGTTCATCCTTTCCTCTGTCCTCAGTGCCTGTCCTCCACCATGTGCAGAAAGCCCAGATCACAGAAAATCCACCCTTTCCTATCACAAATAGATTTGTGCTACTTATAGCAAGTACTGTCTGTGCAAAAGAAGCTTCCTCTTTTTAAGCTGAAATTCCCCTTTCAAAGCACATTTAATTCCCTCACAAGTGTCAGTGTTATTCACAGTGTCCCTGAGCTGCTATGTAGCCCCAGCCTTCACGAAAACTTTTGCTTGGATTTTGCCTGAAGGAAATAACCCTTTTTGAAGAAGACTAAGTTTTTGAGGCTGGCAAATTCCATTCACTTTTCTTTGCTTAAACAGGTCTTAGAATATGAAATACAGTTTTTTGGCGAAGACTGAAGTTACTACAATGAGATTAAACAAAACAGCTTGTCCTTCCCCAGTACTCCATTGCTGAAAGTCACCAAGTTAATTTAAGAACTGATGACACAGTAAAAATACATCTGAATGGATTGTTATGTAAGAACAGGACTGATTCAATGATATTTTTGGGAAATTGAAGAAATTTAAGGCCATATCTATGCCACAGCTCCCCTTCTTGCCATGTTCTCATTGACTTTTCTACACGACTGAGTAAAGAAGTTGTGATTATGTGTTTGACTATTTATATGTATAATTCTTCGATAAATTGATAACTTCATTTTCTTGTACTGCCAATTTATTTACATGGAATTTGATTTCTCCTGTAATCTCATTTTGATTCTGCCAGCTTAGTAAAACTTGTAATTTTATCATCCATTTAGATTTGTTTCAAGTTGGCTTATGAGTATGCAGTGAGCCTCATAAAAGCCCAGCTTAATGAGTGCAGTTGTTCTTGCCAGCTGTAGATCAAACAATATTCACACCTGAGTCTCTTTTGTCTGAATCACAGTTTATACATGGCACTCCAAAAGGGGCTGCCTGGGGAAAAAAAATCCATCCTGTATCCTTTGCCTATTAAGCATCTGTATCTATTGCCTATTATTAGAAATGAATTCCAAATCAGTTTCTGTATGCACGTTTTTTTTACCCAGGACAAACTACTCAACAGCTCTGATTAAAAATAGAGAAGTAGGCTGTTAGGAGTGAAGAAGGGGAAGTTTTTTTCTCCAGTCTGTAGCAATCAGAGAACTATAATTTACTTTTAACAGTTTCCTGTGAATGCAGCCAAAAGAATAATTTTTGCAACTAGATTGATTGAAGACTAATTGGACCTAATTTAAGTGTTTCCCAAACATGTTCAGCAAAAATCTAAAACCTAGGAGCATTTACAGACTTCAGATTTTTTCCTTGCATGCAACTTAGTCTTGCAGTTAATAAGAAAAACAGGAGAGGTGCATAGGATTTTCAGAGATGATGGAGTATCCTCCTCCCACTCTAAGATGTCACCAAAAGTGGTGATGGATGAGACCTAAACATTGCACCAGAAGAAATCAAATTGGAAATGTTAAATATTCTTTGTCTTTCTGCTTACAGAGTCTCACCATTTATACTGAATGTCATACAAATTTACTGAGTTCAGTTTTCATCTGAGTCAAATCACCAACCAGCCAGGCTGGTTGCAGTTGGATTAGAAGGTAGTGCTCTTTGTATGAGCCTGGGTAACTTTTGATGAGAAGGGATGTGGTTCCTAGTTCATGGTGAAAGTTTTGCTGTGCATTTATATGTTAGCTTTACCTATATTTTATTGATAATAGTAGGTATTTAATGCATATAGTTGTGTTGGCAATGTATTGCTTGTGATTCTCTCTTAAAAACTTATTGGGTGATATCTGAAATAAGAAACCAATGTGTCTAAATCAGAAGGGAATCTAAAAGGTTTGAAGCAAGACAAAGACAGTGTGTAGGCAAGGAAAGAGAAACTAGATCAGGCTTTAATTGAAATTGAAACACATAAAAACTACATGAAAAGACCATAGAGAGGCAGGGATTTTGTAGAATAGAATTATGAGTTAGCAGCTGATAAGAAGGTTTTTAAGAAGAGGTTACTGAGAACACTCTAATAGTCTTAGGGGGAAAAACATACTTCATGGTAGATCATAAATAAAAGGTAAGCAATTATTCAGAAAGACAGACTGAACTTGAAAGCCCATGCTTAAGAGTGAATTTTCATCAGAATTTCATCCACTCCTTTGTCTGTTGCTAAAAGAAAAACCTTGAAGATGAAATTGAAGAAATAACAAAGATATAAAGTAAGGATTGAAAATAGATCTTCAAGTTGGCATATACAGAAAGAGGAAACGTGTTCTTTGTTGAACCTTGGTCACACAAAACATTGTGTGTATAACTATTACAGCACAACCCTAAAAGCTGACAGGTATTGGGAAGGATGTTTCCTTGTAGCCTACATTCCAGCTCTGAAAAGGTTTCCCTTGGAGATACGTAGCAGCAAGGACAAGATGCTATGGTGTGCACAGAGCCTCACTGAAATTTAAAATTGTGCATCAGGGCTGCAGGTTAAAAAGGTTTGACAATCTGGAGCTGCTTGTGATATTGCAATACAGTTGCATTATGATAGGATTGTAGGTGCAAAAGTTTGACTGAAGCATATGGGAACACATGGGGACATAAGCCTGCCACCCACAGCACGGGTGTAAATGCTGCGAGCAGCCCAGACATGCTCAGCAGATGCCCCAAGCTGACAGAGGGCCAAAGCGAGGATGGCTGAAGTCTTAATTTTTTTACACACAGGTACTACTTACCAGTTAATGTTAGAAAGATTTTACTTAGGGTAGGCAGATGTTTTGTAGGTACTTATTAGAGTGGCAAAAGCACGGGATAAAATGGTCAAAGGCAAGCAGGTCTGGTGTACTGAAACGTGAGGATGTGGAGAGGTTTTTTTATAAAGCTGGTATTGGGTTGTACTGGAAAGGAGGTAAAGGACATCCTAACAGGAGGGATCTTAGTGCCCTAGGAAATTATGTGGCCTGAAAGTAAGTGCTGCCTTCCTTGGGAACCCCAGAAAGCTTCCAGAGGAACTGTGTAATCCAGTGTCTAAGGCTGAAGTAGCCACCAGGAAGGCAGGTGAGAAATCATGAGGAGCCCGAAACTGGGATGATGGCATTGGTGGCAAAGAGAACCACCCATTTTACAGTGACAGAACCCCTTTAGCCATATGTAGGATCCGAGTTTTCTGTTAAAGGCATAAGGGATGGCAAAATATTCTTCATGATTCCCAGAGTATTAAATGCTGATGCAGAAATGATGCCTGACTGATTAAAAATCAAGACGAGTTCCAAACAAAGGTGCGCTACAGTAAACAACAGGGAAGTACCTAAGGTATTGTTAGGAGGTATCTTGACCCTGGAGATAGGATTAGGAAATTGTTTTGCCAAAGTCCCCCTAGAGTCTTGGGTACCACCAAGGCCAAAACCTCTGCTAAGTGGCTTGAGGGTACAAAGCACAAGAAGATTGAGAAACCAAACTGTCTTGTTTCTGCTCCCACAGTCACAACTCACTCCGAGAAATGAAAAGTATCCTGGCATGGCGTATTCCCAAAATGGGTTGTACTGGACAAGTCTTAAAATCTGTGGAACGTGGTGATGCATTTTTTGTCATTAATTGATGAGGCAAGTTTTGTAGACAGAGAAATATCTTTTATGAATCCAAATATTGGTGGAAAAAACAGGAAGAGCTTGAAAAGACTTGAAAAATGCCTGATAGCCTGCTTTCTTTTTCCTGTTGTATGAGTTGCTCTAATAAGAAACATGATCTTTCTACAAATCTTCCTTCATTTAAACTATCCTGGCTACAGCAAGACTACTATTATAATTAAGGCTCTGAATGCCCACATCCAGAAAACAAGAGATGTTAAACGTAGTTCATGGGAAGAATGCAATGCTTCCAAATGGAAATTTTGGCAATTAGCACACTGAGGAGGAAGTCACCTATGTGAGTCTATGGGAGAAGCCTGCAGAAATATGTCTTCAGTCTGACCACTTTCTAGCATATGGCTTTCTTATTCTATGCTAATAAGTACCTGAGTTCCCTCAGGATTCCCAGTCTAAAAGCTTTTTCTGCTAATAGGCGGCTTCATCACCTCCTCTAAAAAGAAAAATGCATCACTCTATCAGAAACTCTATCAGAAACTCGATCAGACACAAACCAATTCCCTTTCTCTTCTTTAGGAGGCTCAGGTTCATCAGAAGGGTCTGACTTACTTTTTCACACTGCAGGACTACTTTGTGTACCGGGCCAAAGGCAGTCCTGCAGTAGGACCAAATCACTCATGAACCAGCTCCACTTTGCACAGAAAAGTTACAAAGTCTCTTGGTCAGAAAAGAAGGAGCATAATGACCTCCATTTACTAATGCTTCAAGACGGATATGGGAGCTCTGGATTCATATTGCTGCTCCCAGGACTGTACTAAGGGTTTTGTGTTAAGTATTGTTAGGCCAAATGCACAGGCAGTGGTTGGGGCTGAGAAAAAAAGACCAGGAATGACCTCTTCTTTGAGACTGCTTGCATCATGCAGCTGAAGTGGTATTCCCCCTTTCTAATTCACAGGTTCAGGAGAGGTTGAGAATCGTCATCTATCAGGGAATAGCTGTCTACAGTGCTATTCCATAATGTGAGAGGTGGAAGCATACCAGCATCTGACAGGCAGGACTGGGAAATGGCCTGTGCCCTCCCCACCTCTGAATGAGAGCTCTAACCACTAAGCAACTGTAAAAATAGTCTCAATCCAATAGGCAGAGAGAGACATCATTCCTCTAACCATATTTCCAAAGGAATAAGCACCTGCAATCCAATTTTGTGCAGAGACTCATTCAATAAATATGTTCTGAGACAACCAACTACGTCAAGTCCATCAAACAAGACAACGAGGAAAGGCTGGGACTTGACTGGGACTGGCTCTTAGTAGGGCCTGAATTAGTAAACTGTCTCTAAGCATCTCAGCTTTTGTCACCTGGAAACCTGAAATCCTGGAGGCCTATAGAATTCAGGTTAAATAACAACTGAAAAGGGGCTTTTATCTTTGTCAGTCCGTGTTTGGATGGCTTAAATCCAGCCTAGGAACCATAGTAAGTGCTGAGAGATTTCAGTGGATTTGTTCTAACTTAACAGACTTTTTCTCTCCTTTCATGGCCAGAGGCAGTTCCTGCAGTGCTTTTTGTTATGTCTTCGCTCACTGGTGAGTACCAATCAATGTCTGCTGAGAATGATGTCCCGCATCTTCTCAACTCATAGCATGGAAAAAACTTCTGGAGCTTAAAGGAAATCTCATAGAAGGTACCTACTGCAGTTCTTAGCAGCCACGGCCAGCAGTGCCTGGGAAAACCCTCTACCCTTCAGAAAAGACTGAGATTTAAAATTCTGCTGGTCCCAAGGCCCATTTTGGCAAGTCCTAACAGTTGTCCAGGAATGAGAATTCTCAGGCACACCCTACTTAGTTTTGATTCAGACAAAGGAGTTGCTCTTATGGGGCAGGGGAACTACATGTAAACTTCAGTCCTTAAGTTTATTTAATTGACTGGATCTTACCGGATGTTCCAGTTAAACTGGGAGCAAAGTTTATTTAATATATAAAGCCTGCATTTTGAGAGATGGAGATTAAAGCATCCAGTGCATTTGGAGAGGATTTCATTCTCATGGCGCCTGGTTTTGTAACTTGTTTAAACAAAATGTGATTCTTTGATGTGGAAGTAATGCTAACATGCAAGGGAATAAAATACATGAAATTTAAATACAGGGAATGAGTTTACAAATACTTAACCCTGTATATATGCTGATGTACTGAAATGCTCTTGTCCCATGCATCCTATATACTTACTCACTCTTTTTATGTATTTTGCCAGCTGGAAGAATTATGATATTTGAGACCACAGCAGAGAGGATATCCTTTTCAATTCAAGTCCTCCTCAAGCATAAAACAATCTGGCTGTCCTCCTAAGAAAAAAATAAAAACAAAAACTGGTTGAAAATGGAGGAAAATTACTGCAGTCTCTTACACAGTGCAAGTTCACTGTATGGAAATATTATCACAGGAGATACGTAAGATTTTATTCTTAAATGTTTTCAAGGGTTTTTTATATATACCTTAAAATAAATTAAACTCGTCGCTGACAAATAGAAATAATCACATAACTTGACAACCAACAATCACTCAATCACTTTTGTGCCTTTTTTTCAATAAATATTGAGAATTACTAGTTTCTTTGAAGCCATCACTTGGAGGCAGCAGTAAAATAATAAACTCCTTTGGACAAAGCTTATGTATTTAAAGCTGTCTTTCCACACTCTCCTAACTAATGCTTAACTAAATTTCTTATTAATGTACCTGCAAAAAATTCTATTGCCAAGGGTGACCTTCCTTCAGCTAGGGTGAATAAAATGACTTCATTCTCCTGACCCTTTGCTGCTAATAGGACCAAAAATGATTGAAAAATCATTGAGAGAGTACAAAATATTGACAGGTGCAATGGGAGTATCAATGAAGTCAGAGAAAATATTGGTGAATCAGATCATCAATGAAACTAAACAGCCAGAGGAAGTGAGAGAAACTGACGGCATCATCAATTTACCTCTTATCCTATGTGGGATTTGATAAAAGAGCTGAGCACTCCTCCTTATCCTGAAACCTTCCTATTTTGAGACCCTTCTATCATGGCTTTAAAAGAGGTTGACAACATGCAAACTGCTAGCAGAAGAGTTCCGTTTACAGGGTTTGACATGGGGCTAAGTTGAAGATAATCCCCTGAAGTTATAGGGGACAGAAAAAGGAGGGGAAACAGCATATTTCAGTGATGTACGATGTGACATCCCTCAATACATTTGAGCAGTTGAAGAGAAAGAAGGATCCCATCCATCAGGGTAAGCAGAATGGGAAGTTTCTTCTTGGACCAACCAGATGCAGATTACTGCTAGTCCAAAGCAGATGACAGCTCAAGACTCTGCAAACTTGCCTATAGATGGTTTCTCTACTGGTGAGTAATATTTGTAACCTTTAGAAACTGTGATTAAGTGTGTCTGCACGACAACTTGTACATGTCCAAATACATAGAAGTTGCTGTCTTAAATTATATTGCATTGCAAGGGTTGGAAACTGTGCTTGTAGTATATCAGTTTGCCAAAATGGGAAAGAGAGGGTTTTAAGCCCTTTTGAGTGAAACAAGGGCAATTAGGTTGAATAATGGAAAATTGCATAAGTTGCTCAATAAACAGCGATTCTGATAAGCCTAGCAGCTGCCTCAAAAAGACTGGAAGAAGGTTGTGTTTGTTCTATTACCATTATCATGCGTTCTTAAGTCTCAGAGAGGTAATTTCACAATCTGAATCCCATTTGTGCTCGTACAAGGTGCAGTTGTTTACTTCATACTATATCTTAAAAGTATATTAATTCACTTTATTGCAGTTGTAATTTAATTTGAGCTCTACCTTGCTTTATTTTAGTTAGCTTAGTGGGAAATACTGGTTTTAGGCTTCTCAGTTTATTAATAGGTAATCATCCTTGTAAAAGGCTCTCAGGCATAGGGTTTTTCCCTTTCAGAAATGCAGTCAGGTTATAAAAGCTATAGTAATTCTGCTGGTAAATATTTATCCCTATGTCTTGATGTGTACCTGCGTTCTTCACAGTACATTATACAGTTCTCTGTAAGACACTTGCTTCTCTTTGGTTTTGTGGTGGTTTGAAGAGACTGAGTTGATGGACACGGTTTTAGACCAATCGCTTCTCACGATTTTGCGTATAAAAGGGCACTGGTGAGGGGAAGTTGCTCTCTTCTTTTCCGGTCCCTCAGCCGGGAGGGGTGGTGGGGCGGGGCCCGCCGGGCCGGACAGGGCCGAGCCCCCTGCCCTCTCCCCATCCCTCTTCGGGGAGGAGGCGCGGCACCCCCCGGGGTGCTGCAGAACCCCTCGGAGCCTGTGGGCAGCTGAGAAACAGCCATGGCTGCTTGCAGCTGTAGCCGAGACCATCCGGGGCTGACGGGCTCCCCTCCCCCACTCCATGTGGCGTGGCGTGGCGCGGCGCGGCGCGAGCCCCGCTGGGCCGGGCCGGGGCAGTTTTCTACCACCAGACGCAGCGGACACCGAACAGCTGGCAGCATAAAGGAGCAGAGGCTTTTCTTTTCACCGCAAAGCCCGAAAAGAAATCAGCCCTTCGACATGGAGGCTGCATGGTCAGAGAGAAAGCGAAAGCAAGTCACGTGAGCCAAGATGGAGACTGAAAAAAAAAAGAGGGCGGCAGCGTGTCTTTTCGCACGTAGCTTAAAAATGCTTCTGGCACACTGTGGTGAGACTGGTGTTACAAACTGTGTTATTCCTCGGTCAGAGACGTGGGGGGAAGAGAATTCCATGTGTGGCCTGCTGAGGAGAAATGTGACCACGCCAAGGTCACTTGGGGGCTGTAAGAGACTTTTAAAAGAGTTGTTGCTTTCCAGGCTGGAATTTGTTTTATCCTTAAAAAGACACCCCATGCGTGGCTTATGATAGCAGTTGTGGGAAGACTGCAGAACTCATGAGAGAAATATATTTCACGGCAGCAGATTTCCGGGCGGGTTTGTTTGCTGTGGCAGTTTGAAGCACCACATTGAAGCAGAAGGAACCTCTTTTTCTTTCGACTCCAGAAGAGACTTAAGAACTGCAATTCTGACCTAAAATCATATGTGTTATCCTTTGTGCGAGTTGGGAGATTATTGGAGGGAGGTGCTGGAGGGAAAGAGAGGGTTTGCTCTAATTTTTATCATTATCATTCTTTTTATTACCTTTAATTTTGTTAGTAATAAACTTCTTTGTATTCTTTAAAGTTTTGAGCCTGCTTTGCCCTTCTTCTAATTCTTATCTCACAAAAGGTAAAAGATGCAAACTAAACCACCACATTAATTGGTGCGTTGGCCGGGAAACGAACCGAACCCTATACAGGTTTTAAGACTATTACATTAGATGCCTACATATACCTGTGTGTCAGTGAGTACTATATTAACAGGGTATGAATACAAAAACTAGCTATTTCTAATTATATATAACTTCAGAAGGTTTTATGGACTGTTTGTGAAATTATGGTCTCCTAAAACTCTATTTGGTCTACACTGCAGTTCCCACTGTACTTGGTAATCCTTCATCATTAGGCTCTACTTTTCGAACGACTGTGACTTCTAGAACTCGAAGTACTTCACCTTGAATTTGCATTATGTATAACAGCTAACGGATTTTGAAATATTCTTCAAGGTGATTTAATGTGCTTCTGGTACCTCATCACAGAGCTATCAAACACAATTGAAAAGCTGTGGAGTTTATTAGTAATGCTGTAAATATTTAGTCCATCAGAATATGCCAAAAATGATTATATAATTGACAAAGATTTTTTTTTACTTTCTAGATTTACATTTTTATTGCAAAGGCAGGCTCTTCAAAACTCAGAAATTCCTGCATGTATTATAACGCTCCACCTGCCTTGCCCAGTGCACTCATTCATGTAGGCCTGAAGGAAGCAATGTACCACAACCAGTATTGTGCAAGAATGGCATAGTCAAAACCTCATTAATTGAGGCAGATGTATCTGCTTATGCGTAGTGCTGTTCAAACACCTCCTTCAATGCATTATTTCTGTTATGTACTATTTATATCCTACAAAAAGTCAGGAGCAGCATTGGAGTGCCTCACTACGCTGGCATACTAACACTTGAAATAAGACCTTATCAAGGATTTTGTTTTTATGAAGCGTAATGACTGGGTTCCAGTCTGGTGAGGAAAAGACCTGAAGAAATGGAACAGCCTTAATAAAAAGACATTTTAATTTCACTGACATTATCAATTACATTGACCTGCTGAGATGTTAATGATGTGAATATTAACACCTCTGGTTATGATGTGATTAAGACAGATAGAGAGGAAAAAAAGAGTTTCAGAGGTAGGACTATACAGGGAAGATACAATTACCTTGTTTTAGGTCTATAGCTCATAGAGCCATGAATTATTTAGGTTGGAAGGGACCTCTGGGGGTCATCTGGGGAACCTGCTTGCTCCAAGTAAGTCTAATTAGATCAGGTTGCTCTGGATCATTTCTAGCTGAGACTTGAACACCTCTTGGGAAGGAGATCCTGTAACCTCCCTGGGCAACCTCTTCCAGTATCTGACCACTCTCAAGGTAAAAAAAGAAACCCAAATCAAACCAAAAAAAGGTGATCTATAATTGAAATTTTTCATTTTCTGACTTGTGTCTTTTGCCTCTCATGTTATTGCTGTGCAGCTGCAGCAAGAGATGAATTAGAAGTGAAGTTTCCTGAATGCCTGTAGACCAGTGTGCCAACTGACACTGGAAAATACAATGAGGCAGCAGGGTGCAAGGAGAGAATAAGAGAAATATGAAAAGGGCCGACCCCTTAAAAGGGTTAGAAAACCTGCAATTACATTGATGACTTACACCTAACCAAGTTTCTATAAAGGGCAGAATTCAAATCTGCACTGTTATGGGGAAATTAAAAACGGAAAGGTTTGCAGTTACCAATTAAACATCAATAGAGTTTCAGTTTTGTTCAAAGACTTTCAGACTCTCTGGACAGAAGGGACCTCCCTGTTCACCTAGGCTGACCCTCCCCATGCAGAGGCTGGATAATGTTTTTTCAGAACTAGATCAAAGAACGTCTTTTAAAAAGAGATCTAATCTTGTCTTCTGCATTCAAAGGGATGGTGACCTAACCACTTTTTCCAAAAAGTTGGTAAAATGTCACTTACATAACTTAAAAGCCTTACCATCATAAGATAAATATTTTGGACTTGACTACAAGGAATAAAGATGAAAGTTGCTGAATTGGAAGCTGGTGGTTACCAAGAGACCAGTGTTCAAGGCCTGATTATATTTAGCGTGGCCAATCACACGAGAGTCTCAAACACAGACAGCTTCAAAAGCTTTAATTTATAAAATCTCAGGAAAGTTATAAGGAGAATCTGTTTGGGTAATATATCTGGGCAGAACAATGTACATGGAAGATTATGGCTCTTGAGGAGCATTTATTAGCTGTCCAAAAGTCACCGTCAAAGAAAAGAACATTGGTACTGTTTTCACGTGTAAGGGAAAGCCATGATTAGAAATAAAGAAACAATTTATAACAAATGAAAAAATTGGATACAGGCCGAAAGAATGTCGAATGAGGAGCCACAAACCTTGGGAAATTGATACAGGAAGATAAAGCTGCCAAAGAAGAAGATTTCTGACTGGAAAGTCAAAAGGCAATATAAAGTTAAGAGCATAAATATAAAAAAAACCCACAACAAACCCCCCTCTCAAGCCCCAGAAATGTTTGGCCATAGCTAGATGAATCTGGGAAAATTGCTTCTAATGGTGCAGAAAAGACAAAATAATAATTTCTTGCTATATTTGGAAGAAAGCAGTGTGATACGTGTATATCAAATGAACTGCTTTCCGACCCACGAATTATTGGCACGCTAAGTAACAGATGCTAACATTGATAAATCGGCAGGCCCGGATGATTTGCTCCTATGAGTTATAAAAGTATTGGCCAACTTGACTTCTGCACCTTTGATAATTTTAACAAATATGGAAATGATGGAAAAAACCCAGAAAATCATGTCTTAGTGATAATATTGTGTCAATATTCAGAGAATGAGGATGATACTGCTAATTATAACTTAGTTAGCCTGATTCAGTCATGGTAAAATAAGGGAAAAGCGGTTAAGGGATTAGCTGAGAAAGACCTGAGGGGTAAGATTATAATTAATGTCAGTTAGCATGTTTTTAGGGAAATGAGTCAGATCAAAGACTTGTGCTGGGAAGACAGCGAGATACACTGATAAAAGCAAGCCTGTTGATACACAATATACAGATGTTTATAAGGCAGTGGATTTAGTACCTCATTACACTGATCAAAACTTTGCACAGTGCAATGAGAAGGGAGCCCACACAAACTGGGTTAATAACTGGCTGAACGAGGGCTCCCAGTACCTATTTGCAAAGCAGAAGCTGTGGAAGTGAACATCAGCTGGCAGTGGGCTCATCAGTGGTATGTGCTGTGGCTTCCTTTGAAACTGCTGCTGGGCAGCCACGCTGTGGCTGGGCACACGCTGGTGGCTGGGTCTGTGCTCGACAGCGTCGTGCTGTGGCGCAGATCCAACTGCGAGGAGCCCGAGGACTCTCACTGCGATAACTCTAGCACAAAACCATAGGTAAATGGACCACAGCATCTTCCCCAGATGATTTTGAAAGAAAATGCCCACTTTCTCAGCAAATGAGTGGAAGACTCTGGTTGATAGTCCATGCTTGTGGACAAATAGCTCAGAGGAACTTGGTGCA
Source organism: Pachycephala philippinensis (assembly GCA_013397055.1). Taxonomy (NCBI): domain Eukaryota; kingdom Metazoa; phylum Chordata; class Aves; order Passeriformes; genus Pachycephala; species Pachycephala philippinensis. The sequence continues at coordinate 213,148 of VWZT01010584.1, read as the reverse complement.
AATAAGATCAGAGGGTCTGATAGCCACGGACTGGCTCTTCTTGGCCAGGAAAGCCAACTTGATTTTTCTCTGACTATGGCAGGAATGCCCCAGAAAGATATTTTTAGTTTCCTTACCTAATTTAGTCAGAACTTTTCTTTTTCAATTCATTGTTCAAGTTGGGAATAGTTTGGAGATAAGGTTGTAACACAACAGGATTTCCCTCTGCTTTCCTGATGAGAATGGCTGAAATTTGTTTTGCTTAAACTTAACGGAAGAAAATTTGGCAACTGAAAAAACCAGGCATGGGAAATTTTTGTCAGAAGGTAATTACGGGAAATTGTAAACAAGAGATTTGAATTTAAACCCTTATGGATCCTAACCAAAATGAGCATTACAGATTCAATAAAACTACATTTTAGATGATGTATCTTTTGTTTAGCCTCAATTTTTCAACTTGTTTCTTTTTTTTTTTCCAAAAAAGGGCCTCAGTGTAGGCACATATGTCTCTGCTTCCCACAATGTGTGTCCATGAGCACTGAGCAGAGGCAGACTAAAGGGAATTTTTGAAGGATTTTTCAGAATGAATCTTGGGTACTTTCTTCTTAGGTGCATTTCTTTTTCAGTAATGATAAAGAAGTACCACAGCGGAACATTTATTCTGACCTGTGGGGAACGTGTCATGATTTGTTTCCTGCTTGAAGACTGATGAAGCTGCTAGCATGTGAAATTCCAGTTGTTGGCCATGCTGACAAAAAAGGAATTTGTAGTTTTTAAGAACTGTCAATTAATCATACCTCGTGTCAGGGAGGAAAGAGTGCAGCAGTGCCAGCGTATTTCTAAGGAGAGCTGACAAAAAGGGGAGTGGGACTAAAGAATTGTCTGTGCCTGCCTGGGTGGCTGTTTGGGGCTGTGTCATGTGAGGGGAGTGTGCTGGTGTCATAGGTAAGGGGGGTCCCCAGGCAAATGCAGATGGGAAGCTGAGCTGCTGATTCAGAAGGCAACTTTCAAAATGCACATGCCTTTGGAAGAGGTGTGGAAGGTGGAAGCAGGTTGTTTGCCCAAACTTTTCACTCCTTTGCTTCCCAGGGTCCATGCCAAGACTATTTTGTACTTGTGTACCTTAAAATTATTTTTAAAGTGCATCAAATTAGTTTCCTAATACATTTCAATTGTTAAATAATGTCTGTGAGGGATATGAAGTGTAGCTGATGACAGAGAACATCCAAGATTTATGTGCTGTCATTTAGCTGTACATGAAGTTTAGTGCTATAAGCCATACTTAAAAGCCTTCTGTCTAATGTAAACAGTACATTTGTTCTACCTGTTGGTAATTAGGAAAATAGACATGAAAAAAATGTGAAATAGCCTAAACAGAACCATTCCAGGCACAGATCTACACTAAATGTTTCAGACATTTGCATTATTTATTATGGGATATCCATGAACAATCTCTGAATCTCTGCCATGAGAAAAATTCAGCCAAAACTAAATTTCAAGCTCTTCATAAAAAGAAATCATAAAACCTGAATGCTAGTACTTTAACAGTAGCATTTGAGCAAAAATGAATGGCTATAAATTAGCCCAAGCAAATTTAAAACAGATGCTAGAAGATTTTAATCACTGAAGAATGAATTTCTGGATCATCCTTGCACACCGAGATGTAGGTGTAACCCAGGTTGAGTCAAATATAGCACAAAGGAGGCAGAAAATGTGGGTATGGTATGTCATAAACTCATAAAAATGTAGCTGATAAATTGAGAAGCTGATAGACCTGATGACGGGAGAATGATGGGCTGGGGAGCGTGTCAGTTCAGCCACAGGATTTCTGCCAGAATTGCTCCTCTATGCAAAAGCAGTCAGAGCAGGAGTGAGCAGGAGGTGGAAACCAGGCCTGGCAATATCTAGTCAGGCCCTTGTGTCTGCACAGAAATGTCACAGCTGCAGAGCACGCTATGAAGGAGTTTCGTGAGGCAGTGTCTACCAAACACATGAGAAGAACAAGTCTTTAGCATTGTAAAAAATCTGCAAGTTACAGTGATCTCCAAGGCCTTCTATAAATATTCTTTTGTCTCTGGGAGACATCTCTTTCCTGCGAATACAGCTCGGTGTGATGCAAGCAGCTCGCTCAGATCTGGGTCAGGTTTGTTAAGGAAGCTGATTTTCTGTAGTTACATACACCTTGTTAAGGCCAAACACATGTGCTCCCCCTGAGATTATGATGGAAACTCTCTGGTTGCCTGGGTATAGCCCCGTGTCCTTATCTCACCGGTCTGCCTTTTCTTTGAATTGATGCTGACCAGATACTCGGTTCCGGAATTTCTCCCCCAGTGTGGCATTTTACTCTTTGACATTTCAAGCTTGTTCCATGTATATAATAATTTTGTTTCAGTTATTTCTATTTCTGCTTTCGCTTTCCTCGATGGTGTTCTGTCTGTTCCATATGATAGAATATGAAACTTCCGTGCCTGGTTTTATTAGGCATTCTCAGAAAGTACACATTTCCCCTTTATCCTGCTTACAAGGACCTTATTCCCAGTCATTCCATCTTTAACCCAAATATTTTCCTGCCTTGTATGTACATCTTTGTGAACTAGTCGGGTTTATCACTGCAACTGCTGGTATTTTAACTTTTTCTGTTATATCTGCCAGCTGCTATTTCGCTGATATTGTTTGGCATGTTTATTTATTTTGCTTTTTTGTTTTTCTAGTCTTTACTGAAATAGTTTAAAATGGGTTGTTTAGTATCATGTAATCTGTGCCTTTTAAAGACCTTTGGGATTTTGATTCAGTTGTCACTCAGATATTCCTTTTTTTAATGAATCACAAGTTTCTCATCATTAATGAATAGTCCTGATTAAACGAAACAAAAAACACCAAAAAACCCCAAAACCCCAAACCAAACCAAAACAAAAACACCAACCCAAAAAATGAAAAACCCATACAAAATTCTTCAGGGTAGGGAGAAAATCCTACTTCCTCTTTTTATTCAGAACTGTCTCTGAGAAAACGGACATTTCTTCCTAGGGACACAATGTTCTTCCTACCTTTGCACTGGCATTTCAAAACAAAGTTCTCCTTTATCTCCCTATACAAAAGGCTATCAATACTCCCCAAACCAGCACCATTCCTTTAATGGTCATCTCTTTACTAGTCTAAATAATTTTCATGTACAGCAGAAAGTGCTGGTTTAATCTGATCTTTTTCAAGACTTCATCAGCACCTCATAATTTTTAAAGCTGCCATGTTATTTACACAGTGCCACCCCAGAGATGTTGAACCTCTGCTTTTATTGTGATTTTTGTGTACCAAGGTTAGTGATTTTCATCTAACATCTTAGAGTTATAGAATCATTTAGGTTGGGAAAGACCCTTAAGATCATTAAGTCCAGCTGTAAACCTGACACCGTCAAATCCACATTAAACAACGTCCCAAAGTGCCACATCTACATGTCTTTTAAATACTTCCAGGGATAGTGACTCAGCCCCTTTCCTGGGCAGTTTCTTTCAATGTCTGATCACCCTTTCCATGAAGGAATCTTCCCTAATATCCAGTCTAAACCTCCCTGACAACTTGAGGCCATTTTCTCTTGTCCCGTTGCTTGTTACTTGGGAGACGAGCCAGACTTCCACCTGGCTACAGCCTCCTTTCAGGGAGTTGTTGTAAGTGATAAGGTCCCCTCTGACCTTATCACTCTCAACAACTCTCAACATACCCTCCACTTCTCCAGGCTAAACACCCCCAGCTCCCTCAGCCATTTCTCATCAGACCTGTGCTCCAGACCCTTCAAAGACTTTGTTGCCCTTCTCCGGACTCACTCCAGCACCTCAGTGTCTTTCTTTCAGTGAGGGGCCCAGAACTGAACACAGCACTCCAGGTGTGGCCTCAGCAGTGCCCAGTACAGGGGGACAATCCCTGCCCTGGTCCTGCTGGCCACACTGTTGCTGATACAGGCCAGGCGCCATTGGCCTTCTCGGCCGTCAGAGCACAGCTGGCTCGTGTTCAGTCAACCAGAACCTCCAGATCCTTCTCTGCCAGGCAGCTTTCCAGCCACTCTTGCCCAAGACTGTAGTGCTGCATGGGGTTGTTGTGACTCAGTTCCAGGTCCTGGCAACATCTTCCACTGTCTTGATCTTTTTCCTATATTTACTGGGACTTGTGATTTACATTTTAAGTATTCCAATGCATTGAAGTCCCATTATAAACAAATTTTAGGTAACAAACCCACAAACAGTAAGCACAGCATTCATGCTGCTTTTATTCTGGCTTTTGACTTGGCCTCTCTCCATGAAGGAGTATGTGAAAATCTAGCAATGATACAACACAATAACCTGTCAGCAGTTATTTAACTATTGGATGGAACATAAGCTTCCATCGCAGCATTTACAGGGAGGCTGGATAGGCTCTCTGAGGCATGAAAGAACTAAATGTAAAGCTCTGAAGACATTCAGGTAAGATCAGCAGATTTTTATTCATGCTTGAGAGAAGGGACGAAGTTGGCTTCATTCCTCCTGAGGGAAGACAGCTATGTTTTAGTTTTCAGAGTGTGTGCTCACGTGTGGGTGTTTCTGGAAGGGAAAATAGGAGAATGTATAATTATGGTGAAGGTATATAATCATAGATACAGTAGAGCAGAATTTCCCAGTCTCCTGTCTCTGGGCATTTTCATCAACAGCGGCAACACTGGTCATCATAACCAGTAGAAGCAGCAATAGAAACATCTTTTTTTCTGCACCAATGTCCCATGCCTACATTTCACCAGAGAAGCCCTGTTTCGGTATCCAGAACTTCAAACTTGCTGGAACAGGAGGATTTCTAAGTGTATCTATTAGATCCAAGTAGCTGCAAGTCTCCTGCATAGTTGTTCCAGCTGGGGGGGCTGTGTGTCTGGGAGTCAGAGTGGTTTCAAACACAGACCTCACACAGTTGCTGCATACCTGTCAAGTAGAGCTCGTGCCATGAGGATGCACTGGACTCAATTACTTTCTGTCTGCTACTCAGCCAGTGGAGCCTGAACAGCATTTTAAGCAAATGCTGGGATAGTTGCGTATATGTGACTTTGATTCATACCTTAATAAATGCAGCATGATCAAAACCTCAGGCTTACTACTCACCCACACCTACGTACATCTGGGAAAACCCAGACCAGCCCTGGGAGGCCACTCAGCTTCACATGGTACAGCTGGAATACAGGCAGGGATCCTGTGGGATTTGTGGCTAGAAAGCCTCATGCAGCGGAAGGGGGGAGGGTATTAGAAGGCACATAAGGCATATCCTAACTAGAGGCACTTTGGGGATGCAAAGTAGCGCCTTTGCTGGATACATTTCCATTGCAGCTTCTGCAGGGAAGCCCTGCAGTGCTAGTCTGATGTTTGGATATGTATAATTACAGACCCAAGTACAAGCTCAGCTCAGACACGGTGGGTAGGAAGAGCAGCGGTCACCTGAGGGCTGGGTGGCTTTAGATGACTTGGAGGGAATGATGGGGGAGAGGGAGAAAATTTTAGATAAATGAGGGGGAGGATTACTGAAAAGTGTAATGGGCAGACTAACAAATCAAGAGGAAGACTTGTGTTTGGGTGAGTAAGTCTTCCATGGAAAGCATTTCCACTGGCTTGACTTTCAACCTGCACAGAGGTGGACGGAAAAATCCCTGTCTTACTGTTACCAGTCCTGATCAGCACCCTGATGACTTCACAGGGTGGCAAGGATGAGCACAGTCCTTGGGACACAGCACTGCACCTTTCCCAGCTGTACATCACTCTGCAGCCAGCTAGATAAATGCAGGATAGACAACAGTCTGAGAGACATTTGTTGGCTGAGCATTGCATCCATGCAACAAAGTCCTGCATTTGGTCACTGTAGCTGATGATTGTGCTCCTGATCTGGCTTTTTTGATTCATTTGGAACAAAGGAGCATTGGTACATGAACTTCATGGTGTATCCTGTGAACTGACAGCTACTGCATCTGGTCAATTTGTCTTGATGCCTTCAGCTCCACCCTCAGGCTTCAGTCAGCCTAGGACATCCCAGGTATAAAGGTAATACAGGCAAATCCTGGAAGAGCTGCAATTTGTGTAGAGCCTTTCTTCCCTCCAGATCTGTGGCTGAGCTAATGAAGGGAGGTAACAATGTGAGAGCTGATGCTGTTATTTCTACATCAAGTGGTACATTCTCCTGTAACAGCAGAATTCTTCACTGACTGTTCACGGTCCAAATCTCATTCAGTAGCATGAGCTGAATGGGAACATTTCACCCAAAGATTAGGCTTCCGAAGGACTTTCTTATCAGCTTGTTGTAGGTCTAAGGCAGTTTATACTTGAATGTCCACCTTTCCTTCATGTTTTTTCTCTTTCTAAAGTGAAGCATCTTTTAATTGCTCTTTTAGCATTGAATGAAGATAATGCAAAACTATCAATAATACAATGATAAAATGTTAAATGGCAATATATGCAGGGGCCCTTCAGTTTTCTACATATTTATGACTGACTTTCTTTTAATAGAAAACATATTTTTTTCTTTCAATGTACAGATATAGAATAAAAACACTTGAAAGCAAAGCAAGAAATTGGATCTCATTAAAACATGGAGTTAGTGAAATGGTGACAGATGGGCCCTGCTGGGAAGGAGAAGATCGTTGAACGAGACTGGGATAAGTTAGTGAGTTTGCAATTATAAAGCATGTGGCTCTGTAATTTCTAACCCCCAGTTCTGCAAAGTAATCAGTGCAGTTGGGCCCATATGCCTGCAGGGAGGCTCATTGAGACAGGCATGAAGATCTGCAGAGAGGAACAGGGGACATGCAGATATTCCAAAACACAGCTGCAAGGGAGCGAATCTCTCTCTTTTCCAGCCAAATTTTAATCTGCCCTCTTCAGAATGGAAGAACGTTTCACTATGAAATATGAACTTGATTTTCACGCTCCCCTGTAGTGCTCACCAGACTAGGGATGCAATTTTAAGAAAAACATGACCCTTTCAAACATTGATTGATCTGCCACTGTTAGATGTTGTCCATCTCAGTATGCCTGTGGCAGTGGGTGACAGGTTTTTCTAATTATGTTTCAAAGAGGACTCTGACTTGTTTTTTATAATGTTGAAAATCTTTATCTTGACTCAGTTCTGTAATAAACTTCTGGCAACGGGAAGCTATAATTTATTTACTTAGAAATTTCTCATCTCTATTATTGTAAAGATGTCTTAGCAATTCTATTTTTAGGATCGCACAAATGGGGCATAAATCCTGTTTTTCTTTTAAAGCAGATTGTGCTAGGATGTCGAACATCAAATGTGTGAGATTTGTGTCCATCTGAATGATCAGCTCGGTTTTTATTTCCAGGGACAACCTCAACCATCAAGTCTCACCATACGCAAACCCAGACCACTAAGCAGATGATATATATAACTTGTTACACAATCTCTTACATGCATTTAACAAGCTGCAGTAATTCAGGAATGGTCTTCCCAGTGCACACTACAGCCAACTGTTTGGTTTCAAGGTCTTGAAGTTGTGCAGCTCTTGGCTCCTTTTTCTGACCATCCCTGGAAAACTTACTTTCACTTTTAAGCCAAAGAATGGCTTTGATGCTGCTGATCCCAATACACATTCATAGATACTACATTTTCCTTTACAATCTGGTATTTATGCCCATTTTGTGTCTCTGTAGAGAAGTTGCCATGAGTAAGCTCAGTTTTCATAGCTGCAAATTTTCTGGTGTAGTCTAATACACTTTCATGGCTCCCAAATTTCTTTTTGATGTGCAAGTCCTTTCATGCCTTAGGGAAGCACAGAAGAAAGCATGGAAGTACTTGAAACATTAATAAATAGGTGCTGGAGGCTGATATTATGGGCCAACTGGGTGTAGGAGGAGCTGGTGTCTTAGTGAATCAGAAATGCTAGGAGAGGGGGAAGGCATGTCAGGAAAGATTGGGAAGATGCAAAGCTTGAAGTGACACAGCAAGGGCAATCACTCACAAAGAAAATGCCTTTCCAGAAGCACTCTGAACGGACATGAAAAGTGAAATACTGCCTTTTTGAGAACCAGAGACAAGGAAGCACAATGATGCCTAGGTGGAATAGTTTGGCTGAGGTGATGGGTCAGAAAGTTCCTATCTTTGATATGTTACACAGAAAAAACTCAGCAAGGTGTGAGTCAGAACTTGGATGTGAGGACATAAGGAGAATTCAGGGCAGAAGACCTTGTGTGGGATATAGGCCTGAATTAGGAGAAGATTGTGTTCTCACCTTGACTGAAAATGGAAGGACGAGGACGAGATTAGGACAGTATTAACAATTCTGTTACAGCCACAATAAGGATGAACAAGGCCAGTCTTCCTCATAAAGTTATAGGGTCAGGGTTGCTTGGAACAAAATGGGATCTGAATTGCAAATAATTGTGATTATTATTTTGATAGAAATAATAGTAAAATGTATGTTTACATACATCCAGCAATGCAGGGAGGAGAATACAGAGAGCAGGGCAATGGGCCAGAGACCAAAGGTTTGTGGCAAAGCTTGGCTGAGGGTAAAGTCTTTTCCAGAGAAGCTATGGTTGGAGGGATAGGGGGAGAAACACAAAGACAGTCCCAGGAGCCACTAGTGAGTCCAGTCAAACCAGAGACTAGATTTCATAAAGAATGTGCTCTTGGGACCTCAGTCACCATTGAGTCCAAGAGAATATGAATGTTATTTCAAGCTACATCAGACTTTCCATGGAACCTGGACAGATTGGACAGTTTTGGGGAGAAAACTGAAGAAAAGGCTTTGCAAATAATGAATCCAGACTGTATGCCCAAATTGTGATGCTAGAAAGGATCAGTGCAGTTTCAAGAAGAAAGAAATAGTACATTGATATGGATCTGTACTTCTACAAGACTTACTTTGTGTACCTTTGAAAAATGTGAACGGCCCTAACAGCTTTCCAGAAATGTTGGCTTGTGGAAATGCAGTGACTTTAGTACTGATGATCAAGCACTTTTGGACCTCAAGTTCCCAGTTACATTAGGAATTGATCAAAGTCAAGGCAGTGAGTACAGGAAATTCCTGGTTCCTGTGAAAACCTTTAGGTTTCAGCTCAGGACACTTCAGAGAGGGTTTTGGGCATCTGTGATAAAACACCAATAGATGGAAAATCTATATAGTGTAGCATAGGTTCACAAACTCCAACTAATTCAATACACTTCTATATTTAATGTTGTTCAGCTACAGAGTAACACCACAGCAGCGTGGAAAATCACTGACAAACTTACAGGGATATGCATATTACCCAGTATGACAGAACCAAAGGATGAAAAATTACTATTAGACTTTGGTAAAAAGTAAGGAAGTCAAAACAAGCACAAAATTGTAGAAATACAAAACTTTATCATGGTTTAGACACAGATGCTTTAGAATTTGGAAAGGTCATCATAGACTAAAAAACTTACAGAAATGTCACTTTCTTCCAATAAGCTAAACACAAAGAAATGTTTTATAAAGCAATTGGAAGCTTCTGCTCAGTCTTTTAAAGCAAAGGAAAAAAATAGCAGTTGGCAGAGAAGAGTGAAGCAAAGGGCAAAAAGACTGAAGAACAAAAGTCTTCATGGACTGATCTTTGTTTTCCAGACTGTGTGCAAAAGCAATTTAACAAGTGAAGACGTGAACATATTTGAAGATACTTTACTTTACCAGATCAAAACTAGAAGACAGTTGAAATGGCCAGCAGACCAGTTGAAGCATGTTGATCTTGTTCTAGCATTAAATGTTGGGTTTAGTTGCTGTACTGACCGGAATGCATTGTAGTATCATTGATAACACAGCTCTTTTTGTATTTGTCCTCTCTTTGGTATTTCTGTCCCATACTGGCTTTTTGGGTTTTATCACCTCATGGCAGTTTCCCACTTTATTCTGCTTTTCACTACTGCAAGATTACTGAGCAGGGCCCAGCTGTCTGCTGCATGGCATTGCCACAGGTCCTCTTTGTAGAAAACCAAGAGGAGGAAGCAAAATAAGTTGATGGAAGAGTTTAGCTGGGTAGAGAGTTGGGAAAGGCCAACATCTCTCATATGTTATGCAATAAGATCCAGGAAGGTGGGATTCACAGCTTGGTTGTGAGGACATAAGGAGTGATCAAAGTAGAAAAGTTAATCTTGCCAAGGTCTCCTTTACCTTGAGCAGTTAACTTCAACTAACTTGATTGGCCTTAAGCGTTCAATAATCTGGATTTTTTTGATGCACCCACACCTGTGCCGCTATGTTGACTATCAGAGTATTTTTTGTTAGTTCAGCTGCTTTCCTTCCCTGGAAACCTCCCAAAGTAACCTTTCTTGAGGGCTTAATTCTTATAGTAAACCACACTCAGACCAGAAGCTGAGGACTAACCTTTATTAATTCAACATGTCCAGTTGGACTCGGACTTCTTTTTTCACAGGCCACAAATTCAAAACATGTAAAGCAAAGTATAAGCCTGATAACAAACCTAAATGACTGGTATTGCTGTTATCAATCCTGCATTACTCAGATTCCAGCTGCTGTGACAGGGATCAAGGGCACCCCACTCAGGGGCATTGGCAGCATTTGAGGTAGTGGAAGCCGCTCTTGGCTGCGTGTCTGCTGTGTCTACCTGCAGGACATGTACCTCGATGCTTTCTCTCTCACTTCCTTTGTGTATTTACATCTCTGGAGGGGATTCCTCATCCATTTGGAGCTTGTCTCAGCAGGAAGCTGCAGGGAGCTGCTGCCTGTGCTTCAGTTCAGTTCTCATCCTGTCACTCCTACCCCAACCTAGGGATGCTGCCTTGCACCTGGGAAGTCCTCTCCAGCCCCGCTAGCTTTACTTCAGCAGGCTGAGCTGACCTGTTCTCTCCCCTGCCTTTAGGCTTCCTTGGCTGTGATTCAGATTTGGCTGCCAGGTTTGCTAGACAGACTCTGCTCTCTGTCATCTGGGAATACCCAAGTCTCGTGTTGTTTTTACACCTTTAAAACGTGGAAAACACCTTACTTGGAAAAAAGCTGCAGGTGCAACTTGTCTCCCAAATTTATGGACCTACTTTTGTTCTGTAACCTCCACTGAATCTGGTTCCTGCAGCTTCCTTGACCAGGCCTTTCTTTACCTTTCTTTTTGCTTTTGCATGAAACACTGTACATGTCGCTCTGTCTTTCGGGGTGCCCAGGATGACTTCATGGAGATCCTCTAGTCCAAGCCCCCTGCCACGGCACGGTCACCTGGAGCAGGTTACTAGGCGCAAATAAGGGGGCAGGAATGTGCCCAGGTGGGTTTTCAGTGTCTCCAGAGAGAGAGACTCCACGGATCTCCGTGGACAGCCTGTATCACTGGTCTGCCACCCACAGAAATTCTTTCTCCTGTTTTGGTGAAACTTGTGTTTTAGTTTATGGCCACTGCTCCTCGCCCTGTCGCCGAGCACCAGAGGAAAGAGTCTGGCACCATCCTCTTGGCACCCACCCTTGAGATACTTATGTGCATTAATGAGATCCCCTCTTAGTCTTCTCTTCTCTAGACTAAACAGGCCCAGCTCCCGCAGTGTCTCCTCGTAAAAGAGATGCTCCAGTCGCCTTTGTGACCTCCGCTGGGCCCCCTCCAGCAGCTGCTTGTCCGAGCGCTGTTTCTCCACCCACACGCGGAGGTTCCGCAGCCCGGCTCCGCTCCCGCCGCCGCTCCCAACCCCGCTCCACCTCCAGCTCCCGCTCCCGCCGCCGCTCCC
>VWZT01010584.1:0-201222 GCA_013397055.1 Pachycephala philippinensis | reverse complement strand
GGGGGCCGTCGGGGCGGCCCGGCCTCCCCCCCTGCCCTCCCTTCCCCCGGCGCCCGCGGGGAGGATGGTGATGGTGCAGCCGCCCGCAGCCCCCGAGCCGGGCCGGGGCCGCCCTCGGCAGGGGCTGAGGGGATGAGCCGTGCCCCGCCGGGGGGTCCCTAGCGGAAGGATGACCACTCCCGCCCTGCTGCCGCTCTCCGGGCGGAGGCTGCCCCCGCTGAACCTGGGGGCCTCCGCCTTCCCGCACCACAGGGCTACCTTGAGACTCTCCGAAAAATTTATCCTGCTCCTTATTCTTAGTGCCTTCATCACCCTGTGCTTCGGGGCGTTCTTCTTCCTACCCGACTCCTCGAAGCACAAGCGCTTTGACCTGGGCTTGGAGGATGTGCTCATTCCCCACGTGGACACCAGCAAAGGGGGCAAGAACCTTGGCGGCTTCCTTATCCACGGGCAAGGGCACGACGAGCACCGGCACAGGTGGGTGCCTCGCTCGCCGGGAAGGGAGTGGGACTGGGTGGCAGGGAGATCCCTTAAAATACGTCCTTCCCGTTCTGCTGTCCCTCCTCACACCGACATCCTCGTGTCTTCCCAACGTGTATCAACTTCTGAGCGCTAGCGTTGTGTCCTCCGGCTGCCATATGTAGCTGTGGCTCCATGTTTCCTTTCCCAGTGTGAATTTAGCCTTTTGGTGAGCGAGAGCTGGGAGGGCAATTACGAGGTGTCCTCCAACGACTGATTTATTTTCTCACCCTAGCCAATTCCATGCATCAGCCATGGAAAGAAAGGGGTTAAGTTATGGCATTTGTGGAGACAGTATAAGTGACGGAAAAACTGCTGCATCTCTTCTATAGCTATTATGTGCTTACTCAAAACAGCTGCTTGTTGCTGAATAGTGCACAAGAACTTTGATCTGCAAGAGACTTCCTGCTGTGATCCAGAGGCTGTCAGCCTATGGCGTGCAGGACTCAGAACTAGTGCAGATGGCACAATTGCCTTTTTCTGGCCCTAAAATCCCTTGCTCTAATGTTAACCCAGACGACTGAAGGTGCCGGTGGCTGAGTTTCCTTAATTGTATTTGCCAGTGTAAAGAAATTACACATAAAATAAGAGTATCAAGGGTAGATACACTGTATCAACAGCTTTTTGGGGCCACCTAAGGCTTTGTGTGGTGCAAGCCTCTAAATGTTTGGGACTGGATCATGTGAAGTTAAGCATTCAAAACGGAGGTAAAAAACCTTAGATGATGATTATACAGTATATTTGCTTCTAACATACTTCAATTGCTTAAATCCTACCCTGCTGCCTGGATCTTAATGAGGCTGACAGATATCTCTTCACTGTCAAAGATGTGTTAAAATATGATGATGGTGATAAAATACCTGCTTTTCCATACTCAAATTAGTAATGCAAGGAATTTTAAGGAAAGGTTACTTATGCTGATAGTGTTCCTTTGAAAACAGCTTAAAATATGTCTTATTGGCATAAGAATTATTTAAAGGTTATTTGTATGAGATTAAAAGGAGAGGGTTTAATTTACTTCTCTTTATTAATCTGGTATGAGTTATAAGGAATATGTGAATACTGTGGTATTTTTCCTTAAGGCATCTTTGCTGTTGGATGTCTTGGGGCACTTAACATGAGCCCTTTCTCCTTATCTGAAAGGGCACGGGTACTTAATATTTAACAAGGACTTATTTTGTCTATGATGTTAATTGCTGGTGTGGTTAAACGCTGCATTAAACATAGGTTTAGACAGTCTCTAATATGCCTTTGAAGTTCTTGTCTTTCACTGTGTGAGGTTGTTTTTTGTTTTTTTTTTTTTTTGTGTGTGTGTGTGTGATCTTGTTTCTTAGCTTCCCCAGTCCCTGTGGCACATGCAGTCAAAATCAGTTTCTAAAATATAGGACAGATGAAACAAAAAGGAGAGTTCAGAAATGTTCAAAACTCCAGCTGTGGCTGTTATACCTTGTGTTGCCCAGTAGATGGGCTGTAGAAAAAAGGAGTATGTTGATGGTGATAGTTCGTATGAATCCTTTCCAGGTTCCCTCTTTTAGTTACTGAGGCCACAGCTTTAGGAATGAAGTACATATTTTTTGTCTTTCACGTGTAGATAAGCAGTAGTTTACAACTGTCAGAGCTAAATGCATTTTGGTTGTTTGGGATCTGTTCTTAAACAAAGTGGTTATCCTGACATCAGTTAACTGTCCTATGGTTTCTGTATTGCTGTGAATGTGTGTACCTCCCACCTGCCCTCCATCCAAAATTTCCCTGTCATGTTCATTTTTTGAGTTGTTATTAGAGCAAGAATAGTTACTATTCCTGTTGTTTTAGCTTTGCAAACCAGGCACATCTTACCTACTTAAACAGCCTGCCTGCTTAACCTGCTTGTAAAACCCTTGTGTGAATGTCACAATATGCATTGTGGAGCAAGGTTATGTGCTTTTGTGCCTTATTTTTGAAGCAACTTCTTTGGCTGATGACCACATAGTTTTATCAACGGGCTATTTGCCATCAGCTTGGAGCTGATGTGGTTGTTTACCATAATGGAAAACACATGCTGCCATTTTCGTTGCGGAGTTCTTGCTCCTGAATTGCAGGGACATTGACAGATGATATTTTGAGAAAGTGTAGGATCTTCAGTGGTGAGCTCTAGATTATTTGTTGTCTTAGTTTGGGGTGGAAAAATTTGTTCTGCTTACTATCAAGGAGCAAAGTTAAGCATCACCTACTTCGTAAGTGTTGTTTTTTGGGTGAAGTGGAGGAGTTATGGTACAAAAGGTCGAGGGAAATTAACCTAATCCTAATAGGAAGGAGGATGCAGTCTAAGATGTGAAGTGTGAGAATAGATTGACAAACTGTATTTCGAGAAATTGAGAGACTTCAGAACTAATTGAATCAAAGGTCATTCATATGAAGTATACACTTGGTTATGAAATGACAGGTGTTTTGATTTAGTCACTAAAAAAGAAGTTTCTTCTGTGAATGCTATAATTGATGTCTATCAAATGATAAAACACCCATCTTGTTATACTGCTCTCTTGGTATATAGGCTATAATATTTTAACACTCATTTTGCCCCACTCAAATTTTTAGTTTTGTAGGCTACTGGAAAATACTTGTGTTTCTGTCCTCTAGAAGAATGCAGCAGTGATGTAGGTAGAAAATCATTGCACAATCATGCTTTAGTGTTGGGTGTGCAAACAATGGTTCCCAGTGGACTTCGCTGTATTCCTTTCGAAGGAATACAATGCAATGTATTCCTTGCATTGCTTTCCCGCCTCTTCCCCTGGGCACCCTTGACATTCTTGAGTGCTTTTATTTTTATTGTTACAGTGGTTACCCCTTCCTGACATTAACTTTACATCTTCCATTAAATTGTTTTCTTTACTGCTCCTGTCCCTCTTTTGCTCTTTTGTTTTCCCCTTCCAGGCAGAAAAAAAGGGTGTGGGGAAGCCCTGCTCCCTTCCTGATGGTCTTAAATATTTATTCAAGAGTTACAGTGTTCTTGCCTATCTCCAGAGAAAAAGCATTTCATCTGTGAAGATGGTTAAAATCTGGAGTAAAACTGCAGTTTATGTTTGGGAAATGGATGGGCTATACTGCAAGGTAATACTCACTTCCAGCTGTTCATTTCATCTGTAAGCTCTTCCTGCAGGGTAGTGCGTGGGGAATGAGTGAGTAACATTGGGAAGGTGTACCACAAATTTTTGCCTTTGAGAGGAGGGAGAGTGGAAAAGATTAGTCCAGGACTTGGAAAGATAGGTGCATACGCACACTTTTACAAAATCAATTTCATTTCCTGAAGATGAATTTCTTTCCGTTTCAAATAGGATACTGCAGAGATTCTGGAACGAGAGCTGCATGGTTTTGAAGACACATCTTGCCAAACAAACTTGTGTAGCACCCAAAATTTGTTACATGATTTTAGATGACTAATTTTTCCCAAACTTCTGCATCTCTTGCCACACAAAGATACTTAAGGTGTTTCTTACTACCCAGTTACTTTTCAAGTATCTATGATATTTCATTCTTCAGTACGAGATCTAAAAGATAGCTCTGGAAGTAAACCAAAACATTCTTACAGCCTCTTTGCATCTGATGTAAATGAGTGAGAATGCAAATGCCTTGTAATCTCCTTGATTTCTCAGGTTTTTTAAAAATAAGATTATCTGCAATATGAAAATTGAGAAGACTTGTTTCTTTAATGATGTGTCAAAGCAGCTGCTCTTTGTATTACTTGACAAAAGATAAAGCCATTTCTGTGGTGAAAGTACGTTAATCCTAGAGGCAACAAATAATGTGATTTTATGAGCTCAGAGCTACTTTGTAACAGCACTTGGACTGCTGTTGGGCCAACAGTTCAGTCCTTCAGAACTTGTGAAGACATATCTTCAGCTGCTGAATTCCTGTGTGTCCCTTCAAGTCAAAATTTGTGTTTAAAAAAACAAACCCACCAACCCTCTAGTCATCAGGTTGATAGCAGCTGCTGCTAATACAAGTGACCACCTCAATGGCCTTGGCCTCTGTGTGGCAGTGGGTATAGATCAGTTTAAATCATGCTTTTGACTTTGTTTCTGGAAAACTGGGGAATATTGACCGCTGTGTTATGCAAAGATGGAAGCTCTGCAGTCTGATACGATGAGTTGAGGGTCAGCAGCTGTGTGGCAATAGTATAAAAAGTGCTCCTTCTTCTGTTGCTCAGTATGTGGTTGTCTCTTTGGCAGTAGCAGCTGCTGTCTCCACTCTTAGGGGGTGAAAGTAACAAAAATTATTCTGAGGTGCTTCCAGTCTTAATTTCTTCTTCTTCTAATTTCTGCTTTTTTTTTTTTTTAAGAAACATGAAAAGCTTAATATGCTTCTTTTGAATCCCTTTATCTTCTCTCATCTATATGACTTAATTAGCCATAGTAAAAGTGAGCAGAGGAGATAATTTAGCTTCTATTACTCAGTGGAATCAGTGTCTTCTGTCATCCTCTGCCACGCCATCGAGTAGAAAAGTGCATAAAACTCTTTGCTCTTCCTTTCCAACTTTACTTTAGGCACACTTCATTAATGTAATTAAGAGTATTTGCTATTGTGATTCAGGTAACCTGTTTTTTTCCCTTAAAAATCAGGAGCCACTCTAGTGTCTGCACCCCAACTCCTACTCCATTCAATTTTTCAGTGCATGAGATTGAGCCTGTCTTCAGAGCAGACTCCCCACAGACTCCCTGAAATGTGGGCACTGATTTTAAGCTTAGATGCTTGTTTTAGAAGCAAGAATTTTCTGGAGTGCAGCACACAGGAAATGCAGGTCCTCATGGTGACACCTCTGGAGCCAAAGAGGGCAGGATAGTGCATTCCAAGTCAAGGTTCAGCAACGTCTTGTATGTCCAGTGCAAAGTTGAGATAGCTGCCTGGTGTCAGTCTTCAGCTGCTGAAGCTTTTGCAAGAGCACTGGCCCTCTTTACTTGAAGACTTTTCTCAGCTGTAGTTTTAAGTAGGCATACATTATTCTTTTCTCTGGAGCCTGTGTTGAGAAGAGACTTGAGAGATGATGCTGGTACTTGAAGAATTGTGGGAGTTTGATGTTTTCTGGAATGCCCACATTATAATCTTAAACTTAATTGTGATTTTTCCTGAAGTTACACTGGACGGTGGGAGAGGTGCCCTCTTGGATTATTTCTAAGGTTCCTCTGAAATTAGTGCTTTATGTTGTAGGCTGAGAAATGCTTTCAACTCTGAAATACAAAATGCAAATTCTAGACCATCTGTTTAGATGTCCTCCCTCCTCTCCCCCCATCTGCTGAACAGCCTACATCATATGTAGAGTGCTGCTTTCTTCATGTTCTCTTGCTGTACTCCAGTTTGTCAAAGTATTTCCTGTATTATGAAAGAGAGGAGTTGAGTGCTGGTGTTCTCCACTTCTTACCCTTTCCAGTAGGAAAAAAAAAAAGCTTTAACTTGTTGGTTTTCTGCATGATCTACACTTTGTCTACATGCTGGAAAACAATCAGGCGTGGGAAAACTGCAGAAAGCCTGCTGGCTGGATTTAGGCCAGCTAGTGGGTGGGAGGCAGTAGCAATTTGGTTCATTTGGAGTTTTGTAGATTAAAATCTCAAAAGAACTTTAGCATAAATGTGGGTTGCTTGATGATGGTAGCAGTGTAGGCAATAGTAAGCAGTATGGCTAGTTGTGGGCATAATGCACTACAAGAGTTCTCCCATCTTCTGATCCTTTCAGTTTCCTGTAGTAAATACAAACATCTCAATCCTACTCAGTTTTTTCTGAGTTACGGGTTTTTTTCTTCCTTACAACAAATATTACCAAACTTGTAATTAGTTTTACATACATGTGTGGTATGTGTATGTGTTTTCATAACAATTGAACTGAGACTGAATATGGGCAAAGAGGAGAAATTTTGTAATGCCTTTCTTCTTATGTCCATCCCTAAGAAGCCCGTAAAATTCAAAACATAGTCAGTGATTTTATTCCACCATCCTTCACTTTTAATTATTGCAGTTCTCAATGTTGAGAAAAGTCTGGTCTCATGGGTAGGCAGCTGTTTCTCACAGTAGTTATTCAGGCTAACAGAGTAGGAACTTGGGGACACGTGCTTGGGTATAGCTTGTGGGATTTGTTCTTTTCCCTCCATTTTCAGATGCAGGCTCAAGTGAGTGCTATCATCTGTCTTAATTCAGTAACTAGGTTATCATTTTTTTACTGAAATTCAGAGTTCTCTTGCAAGTAAACTGTGTGGAGTGGGGTGTTCAACAGGCCAACAAGCCAGTAAGGGGCAAGAAAGGGAAAAAATACATGCTTTTTTCCTGCCGCCTCAAATCTTGAAATAAAAAGTCTGAGTGCTCCAAATGTCCTATATGACTGTAACTGGTTTATTTAGAGTGAGTACATGTATTCATGGAGGGTAAGATTGGGAAAGGTTTTTGTGACTAAGTTCTTGTCATATGTTTGCTCATAAAATTTGCAGGCTTTTGATTCCTGTTGTCTTTATGTTGTCTGATCTAGTGCCCTGTACAGAGCAAATTATGTAACTTTATCCATTCACCCAAGGATGTGGAGGTTCTGTATTATTTTTGAGATCTACAAGTACTAAATGATAAATAGTAAGGGAGATAACTTTCCCTGGTAACTTCCACTCCTTCCATTCTTGCCTTTTTGAGTACCTAACCAGGTACACTGGAATCTCTAAAACTAAAAAAAAACAACAACAACAAACCTGAGAAGATAGGTTTTAAGTAACCAGTAATATTCTTTTGTTATCTAGAGACTGCTTTTGAAAGGTCTTTTTGGCCTTTTGCCTCCAAAGCAAACAAAGTTTATGTGAACATGCTGTGGGCACATTGTAGCACTTGCTGATCCTTCGCTGTTCTCTGTTCCCTCTTTTTACCTGATCGATCAGTAGCAAAGGGTGACCTGTTAAAATAAGTACATTTCTGTATCTTGTAGTGTGTATCCTTGTGCTGAGGGAAAAGACCTTAATTGGGAACAGTGCTGAAGGAAGGATCACAGAGCCCAAGAGTAGTTTGTGATACTTGTTCTGCTGCTAGTCAGTCTGCACAAGTGTAATTTTGAACCAGCCACAGCATGTGTCCTCTGTTCTTCACTGATTGTTAGAGAAGGGTGGTTGGAAATGAATGCTGTGGCAGGGAAAACCTGGCTTTTGTGGGATAGCAGTAGCAGTGGGGTGTGTTTACTGAGGTGGTAGAAAACACTGGGACAGAAGCTAAAGGCCATTGATGTTTGAAATACAGGGCTGTGCTAGTTCTGCTTCTCAGAGGATTTGTTTGTCCAAACATTGAACCATACTTGTCATTCTGTCTTGCTGCCTTTGTTCTTTTAAATATTCTTACGATGCACACGTATGAGCTGGATTACCTTGCATGTTGTATTCAGCATCAGTTTCATTAATGTTTTATGTGCTCTGTTACTTGTTAGTTACCTCTTAACCCACTAGAGGATTTTGTGCTTCCCCAGCTCCTTGCAGTAGCACTGCCGTTGCAGCTTACAGTGGACAGCTAGCTATTTCCGGGATTCTATTTAAGAGAGCAAGTTTGAGGTTTTCACTTGGCTTAACATTATGTAATCTGATCAGTATGGCATGAGCAAAATTACAGTTTTAAGGGAGTGCATGTGACGAAAGTATTTTCTTGCTATATAAAGCTTTAAGAGCTCCTCAATGAGATTACTTTGTGTCTGTTAACACCAGCACGCAGAAATGTCAATTTTCGCAGAATCCTAGAATGGTTTGGGTTGGAAGGTACCTGAAAGAGCATCAATTATTAACCCCCCTGCCAAAAGCAGGGACACCTTCCACTAGACCCAGTCACTCAAAGCCCCGTACAGCCTGGCCCTGAACACTTCCAGGACTGGGGCACCCACAGGTTCTCTGGACGACTTGTTCCAGTGCTGCATCACCCTCACAGTAAAGAATTTCTTCCTAACATCTAATCTAAACCTTTTTCAGTTTAAGGCCATCTCCTTTATTCTATCACTACATGCCCATGTAAAAAGCCCCTCCAGCTTTTTTGTAGGACCCCTTTTGGTACTGGAAGGCTGCTAGAAGGTCTCAATGGAGTTCTCTCCAGGCTGAATCAACCCCAGCTCTCTCAGCCTGTCTTCATAAAGAGGTGCTCCAGCTTTTTCTGTGTGTTAGTAGCCAGCTGGAGGTCTTTTGCAAGATGCCATTCATCTCAGCTGAGTTTTAGCACTGTATGCAGGCCAGCAAGGCATTTGAAACTTGCACAGAGAAGCTGCATAAGTAGTTTCTCGTAATTTGTTATCATATCTCTCTGTGACCTGCTGACATGTTTTAAGACTGAAGTGTATCATCAGGCTGCTTACGAGCAGGTGACCATCAGTGGTAAATCAAACTAATCCAATTTACTTTTTATTGGATCAACCTGAATGTACTTACAAAGGGTGATAAAAACATCGTCTGTGGGAGCGGTATATCCCTTAAATCCTGCAGTGGGGATGGGAAGATCACATCTCCTTGCTTTGACTATCCTGCTGGGTAAACAAACTTGTGGTGAATATACTGGATTCTATTCCTGGTTTAGGTTTGTTGGCTAGTAAGAATAGCTTACAGCCATGTGCTGTTTCCTCAGCAGATTTTTCTGGGTATGTTGCTATCTTTACAAATGTATTGCATTTTGAGTGCTATTTGCTGTTTTCCCAGTGCAAGTTAGAGGATCTGCTTTTGCTCCAGAATACTTGCATCCTTTCTGCAGTATATTTAGAAAATCATAATCCAGAGCTGACTTTCTGGACCACAAACTTCCTGTTTGTTTTCATTACTTTTACGAAATAAAATTTGCTGTATGCTTTAAAAACAAAACTTGAAAAAAGACTTGCCACTCTCTTGGCTTGTTTGAAATGGCAGTAGTGGGAAAGATGCTTAGAGAAGAGGGAAGTTATTTTCCTGGTTAAGATACAATATTTCTCCCCACTCTTTTTTTTTTCTCACAGAAAGAAAGTATTTTGTCTTGAAAAAATGATAGCATGAACTAGTTTGACGCAGAACAGTGTTTCTAGTGACCTTTAAAATCTCTTAATCAGTTTTATCTTGGCAAAACTGATGACTATTTAATTCTAAACTTAATAATTGCAGATGATGCAAGCATGTGTCTGTTTTTCCAGTACTGTAATCACATATCCTTAGTTTCCTAAAGATATCTGTTCTCTTGTCGATGGCTTCTTTTTGAGTGGAAAGTGTTCTCCAAGTTATTAAGTAACACATGTAGTGAATTCTGAATTGCAATGCACGGTGTTACGGAGAAGAAAATACTGCAGAGGTGTAAGAGTCTCTTTGCATCATGGAGTTATAAGGGGTATTCTGGAAGTTGACATTTCTAATTCATGAAGAATTCCACCTTCTACAGACAGTGGAATACATGACAATTAAAATATTAATGGGTCTGTGATGCACCCATTTTCCAATAAATAGAAAAAACCAGAACAAATGTGGAATAATGCAAGCAATTAAACAAAATTTTACCTGCAGTTTTGTCACTGTCTTGCACATTATTTTAACTGGTTGTTACTCTGAACTGTTCTGATTTAGATACCTAAAAAACAGTCAAGCTGGATCTGCTAATTGTTACACTTGTTAAATTGGTCCAGATCCATGCAGTGAAAAGTTCAAAGAGTTTCACTGTTACACCTGTTTCTATGTGAAATGAGTTACATTTTCACATTGCAGGTGCTGGAAGGGAACTTAACTGCTCTTCAGTAGCTGTCACACTGATAACTAAGAATTTTTTTAGTTTTATATTATGTCTGGGAGCTTTGTCATTTTGAGGGTCTGATACCTATGGAAGGATACCAAGGTATCTGCATATGTGATACCTATAAACTGCCCAGTGAGGTGGATAATCAGTTGTCACTGCCATCATTTAAGTACTTGAATGTGAAACTTCAAAGCCAATGGCTAAGGAGGTGACTGATATTCTAATGGCAGTTTTTATGAGTAACTTCTGTATGAACTTGGTTCAGCATTTTCTTGAAGTGATATTGGTGAACATGGTGATCGGAAATAATTCAAAGTTGTATTGGTAACCAAAGGAAGCTCTTCTGTGAAAACAAGACCAAAATTCACTCAAATCCCTACCCAAAACCGAACAGTAAACCCTGCCATCACCCCATCATTCTTGGTATTCCTTAATGTGAAAAAGATTCCAGGTTCTCTTCCACCAGTGTTTTTTTATTGTTCTTTCTGACTGGCTTTTACTTAGCCCCATGTTGGCATTGCAGTGTTTGACAGCTGCTTGCTGGCCAGAGGAGGCAATGGGAACAGTTTATTGACTCACAAAGCCAAATGCCTAATGGTGACTTTGTTCTTGTGTGTGTGGTGAAACACACACACAAGAAATTTTTGTGACTGTGTTATAAACACTCCATGTGAACCCCAGGTCCTTGGTTTGGTCTGGATTTTATACGTCTGTAGTCTTCTGATACGTTTGTTTTGATTTCCATAAATCACTTGAGCACTAATTTTATTCAGATGGATTTGCTATTGCAGTTAAGCATCGTCGTTTGCTTGACACCCCGTCTCCTCTCTTCAGACATAATTTTCTCAGAATAGCATCTGGCCATCACACTACAGTGGGACTAGATCATCCA
This sequence comes from Pachycephala philippinensis, assembly GCA_013397055.1. NCBI lineage: Eukaryota > Metazoa > Chordata > Aves > Passeriformes > Pachycephala > Pachycephala philippinensis. Next base: position 190,101 of record VWZT01010584.1, on the reverse strand, counting down.
ATCTACTGCTATTACAAAGAAAAATGAGGCTTGACATATTCGTGTCAATTTGGCAAGATGCCTGAATCATTATGCTCAATGAAATATGTGACATTTCAAGTGGTAATGTAACCTGCAGGAACACTTGCAGGAGAAACTTGAGGCAGTGCAAAGAAAATGCCACACTGACTTGGGCTGGGAGGTTCAGATACTGACACAAAGCCGCCTGATCAATACCCATCACAAGGCTATGGTTTAGTCCATTAAGATATTTAATTTTGTTAAAAATTTTTCAATCTCTAGAATTTGGTGGTGGTGATCCTGGGAAAATTTGAAGTGACTTTTGAGTTTAAAAGGAAAAAAAAATCCAAGGAAACATCTATGGAGCTTCCTTTCATACAGTAACAAGTAACCAACTAGCAACTAGCCCAAACTCCGAAGTTGTGTGTGTAATTTTTGAGTCAGCTGTAATTACTTGTTGTTCTTTGGTTCTCTAGCAAATTTGGTTTGAACCTTCATGGATTCATAGTGTGGAAATTTTAGAAAAAAAGCAAGCTGTGTAATACTGTCTAGTGTTTTAGTAACTAGAAAATATATGGAAGCATAAAAAATTTTAAGTACTCCTTAAGTATGATACTTAACAAATCCGTTTTTCTATATCTGAATTCTTTTAAGAAGAAAAAATTCTGCAGCCTGTACAGACTGTAAGTAGAGTTGTTCCAAGCTGTCTTGAAAAATTGCCTTAAACTCCATCAGCCATAACCTTGCTCTCTCCAGCTTTAAAGTGTATTCAGTAATGCTTAAAATAGAATGCCTTTTGAGATTTAGAGACTCTTATATTTACATCAAACTGTTCAAACACATTTGTGGCAGATGGTTTTTGGTTTTGTATTTCATTTTCAGTTTCTGTTCTACCTTTCCTTTTTATAGAATTGTTCACTTATTTTTAGCAATTTGACCCTACTGTTTTCAGTTCAGTGCTCAACAGTTGAAATAAAACAGGGCAGTGAAGGTGGCAAGGGCTATCCAATGGCTCTCTAGTCCAGGATTTCTAAAACAGCAGTATCATCTTCTATGCTCTGTAGAGATGGAAAAGCTGGGAAGAGAGGAAAGGATGGGAAGAGCTGGATTGAAGTGTAACCCAGAAATTTTTCTTGTATTCCTTCATACCATGCTGTTCATCACATCACAGCCTTTGCCCCAGCCTTTTTCCTACAAAAGCTAGGTGTGGTCCAGAAACGTGTTGTGGTGATGGATGGGCAATACTGCCTCTTCTTTTAACCTGTTAATAATGACTGAACTTTAATTCTGAGAAGAAAGAATGAGTAAAAGCCTCCATAAAACTAAAGAAAGCCTCAAGAAATGAAGCCACATTAGACTTTGACAGCCATCTTAAATATCATGTTTTGTGTTATTTATTTTTCCCTATACTTTATTTCTGGAATCCAAAGTGGTAATGACTGGTGGTGACATAATATTTATAGAGGAGGGAATAAAACTTCCATTTCCTAGTCTAAGTGCTTAATTTTGCAGCATCTTTACTTTAGGGTTGGAAAGAACTTCCAGCTAATATTATCTTCCATGCAGGACGTTGGCTGCAAGGATATGACCTTTTACCACACCATTAGTCTTGAGAAATAGAGTCTGTCTTTAAAATTGTCATGGGTGAGTGTTCCGCATCTTCTACCAGGCACGGAGGTTCTTCAAGCAGGAGATACACAGCAATTATTTACTGGCTCATGCAGAGAGCCTAGCCAGTTAGGCAATTTACTCTGGATTAATGTGCTTACCAGCTCAAGGACTCCCTGCTGGCCTGGAAGGTAGAAGGTAGGAAAATATCAGCTTCCTTTGATCTTGGAGTGGCTTGATTCCTGATCTTGCTGAGTCATCATATTCCACCTCCACTTTTTTCTCAGCTTTTATGCCTTTTTGAGTCAATATTTTTCTCTTAAGTTAATGTCTCATCAATTACACTCTTTTTCTTACCTTTTGTGGCTTATAGCTATGAGAGAATCCTCTTATAAGGTACCAGTTTATTTTCGGAGGAGCTCAGCCCAAGCTCACACTGGATTTTTGGGTTGTAAAAGAGTTGAATTCTTGGTTTGGTGATCTTGGGACCGTGTGCTTGTTTACTCTGGACCAGTATATTTGAAACTATTAGATCTGAACACAAAATAAATATGACTTCGATTCCTACAGCCAGTGAAGTAAAGAGTTGTGTGTCTTTTTCCAGTTCCAGAATTTTCATTAGTCAAATAAACGGTGTTATCCTGCTTGAGTAATCTCTTTCTTAATTATGTGCTGTTATAGCGTGGATGTATTTGTTAGTGAAATGAACTCTTTTTCATGAAAGAGGTAAGAATGTTGCCATAATAATTTTAAGTAATGAAACAGATTTTAATTTAATCTTTGGGGAATCAGACATGTGACTATGACTATCCATGAGCTGCATTTTGTTTTTGGGAATTCAGGAAGTTGTATATGGTGCATATATGGTGGAGAAAGAAGAAATTAGACTTTAAATGCTGGATGCATTTGTTATTTTATTCAGCAAATGAACTGAGGAACGTAACACTGTGTACTATGTACTGTTTCTAAAGCTCTCTGAAAAACCTGAGATTCTATTGATGAAGACAATTCAAAGATCAAATTGCTGAGACATTTTATACCCCCAGCTCTCTCATTGTTTTAGATTCATGTTTTGGGCTATGGTACTTCTGTGTGTTTTCTGTTTCGGTCACGTCAAACATGAGTTTGTGTCCAGCTCATCTGCTGCTGCATACATCTAAAGCCTGTATATGTAGCTTGTAAAACATTTTAGTATTAAAGTATTTCACTGATACTGGAAATAGCACTGATAGCTTTAAATCAGCATTTCATTGCATTAGCTTAATCTGTTAATATTATGATAGGCTTGTGAAAAGCACACGTGGTAGCTCTAAATGTACATACTACTGTAACATTGCTCATTTGCTATATTTTCTTTCACTTCTTGTGTCCTGACAATATTTTGATTGCAGATATACATGAACAAAGATTTGCTCAGCAATTCCTGAAGAATGCCAAGTCATCTTTGGCTGAATTATTTGTTATGTGTTAAGAGTACTTTACACATCACAGTTTATTCTCTTGTACTTCTTTTTGCGTTCTGTTTACTGTCATGATGCTGACATCATGCATGATGCAAACATTACTTTGTTTATGGGTCAGTCATTCCTTAGACTGCAGCCTGGATTTTGCTAACCGAGATGGCTGTCAACAGTGTTGTTTACTCAGTTGGGAAGACATTTCAATTGGGAAGGTATCTTTTGCAGAGTGAAGCTTATCATTGATCTTTTGTGCAGTTTGCTCATGGAATGGAGCAAATGAGCAAACTCCTGCATAATTTGTGGCAATGATATCTATATTCTTGAAGATACTCGGAATCTATCTGGACATGGTCCTGGGCAATCAGCTCTAGGTAACCCTGCTTGAGCAGTGCGGTTGGATCAGATGACCTCCAGAGATCCATTTCCCCCCTCAACCTTTCTGTCATTCTGTGTTAAGGACTGTGTTCTCATCTGACATGCAAAAACAGGCTTTCCATATTCATAGATGTACTGAGTGGTGTGAGCCTTCCATTGTTAGGTTTTTTTGGATGGGGAGTTCCTAATCTAGTGTTGCTTTTCTGGCCTTGTTGTAAAGGAAAAAAAACCAACATCCAGTTATCTGTCTCCTGAATCAAAATTGCGTGTTTTATTAGCAGTGGGGATTATTTTCATGTGGAAACTTATTAAAAGCACCTGGGAGACTAAATAATTTGTTGTCTCTTATCCTCTGCTTTACTGTCAAGATTAACGAACTTTGGGAGTAATGAGATAGAGTTTTGCTTTGTGGAACAGTGTAGATTAGACAATATGTCATGATTTCCAGGTATTTTGTTGCTCTATCTTTAGTTACTGTTTTGGCTAATTTGCTAAGTAGAGAGGTATAAAGCTTTGCTGTTCTTTTCTTTTAACTAGTCCCAGAGGTGCTGAATGGGAGAAGAACTTATATTTCTGTTTTTATTAATGCAGTATTACTGTTAAGTATATCCACGCTGTAGTCTGTGTCATTTTATATGAAAACCTTTTGAATCACAGCATACTTGCTATATGTATGTGTGTGTGTATATATTTCCACCCTGAAACAAGGACAACAGCGTTTCACAACAGAACTTTGCTTGCAGCTCCTGTCCTGTCAAGAGTTTTTTTCACAGCATGTCACGTAATACATTCTGGAAAGTATTGATAATCTGAGACTGAGTTTGAACTAAATTCTTCTTTCTTTTTCTTGTTTTTTATTACTGTTGTTGCCCTGTAATTCATCCAGTTTCTGTAAAGCAGGACTACATTTTAAACTGCTGCCACGTAGAAGGAAGGGAGTGACCCTGCCGATCCTGTGCTGCAAGGATCTGTTTCTTTCAGACAAATCCAGTGCTGCTGCTGTGCCACAGCGAGGCAAATTGAGTAGCACTGATGCTCTGTGAGCCAAGAGGGTTGTGCATAGTGGTGTCCTGGTGGCGAGAGGAACAAGTCAGGAGAAATTGCTCTAGGCCTGGGTTTGGACAGAGCTGCACACCCCTAGCAGCGTTGATTCCCCATAATGAAGAGCTTGTCTCAGTTTCCTATGGGAGATCCCAGGATATTCCCCCTCCTCTTTCTCTTCGAGCTCTGCCATACAACATTTCAATGCGTGGCTTATGGCACCATGCATGTTGAGTACTATTCTGATTTTAAACACATTGATAGACAGGTGTCAATTTACCATACAGACATATGGTAACAATTATAGGTGCAGGAGGAAGATAAATCTGAGCAATGTGTGTGAACTTCCAATCAGATATTTAAAGCAGTGTTGCTTCTGGGATGTGCAAGGCAGCTTTGGCTGGGTGATTAAAATAGAGTTATGGAAATGTGGTAGCTTGAGTCGACAGAACATCTGTGTGAGGGTAGTCACTTCCTCAGAGCTCTGTAGGACCTGCCAGAGGGTTTCCCATGCAGAGAAGCCTGGTACCATCTGCCTACCTGAAAGTTTGCCATCTCTGAGTTTGCATTATACACCACTTGCTACTTTTACTTTGTAACAGCCTTTCTCACTTCGTGTTTGTTTGCTGTCAACTTACTTGGTATTTGAACAATTAAGAACTTTTAGAGTAAGACCATACTAATATCATGGCTATTGCTTTAAATTGCTAACTTTCTCCAGCTGTTTTTCTTCTGTTGGTGAGAGTTTTGGTGCTTACTGCTGGAGATCAGGCTACCAAGAAGACTTGGAGTGTAAAAGGAGGGAACTATCTTATTTACTATGATACCCCTTTGGAACACAGACATCAGGAAAAGGACATTGCTTCAGTTAATATAGTTCTCGTTTTCCTGGTATAGGGGATGGGAAAAGGAAAGGAAGTACCTGAGTAGGAATGGGAAACTGAAGGGGAAGGGGGAGATTGAGCCAGTGCTAGCAGAGGACCTTGGCGGTGGTGAGGAGCAGCAGTTTATTTCTTTGAAAGCTGGAGATGGAAACTGCACTTGGAGCAAAATAGAAGAGGGTAGGATAACTCTGAAATAGTGCTTTTTGGGTTCCTTCCCTTTTTCCCTAAGTAGGAAAAGATCGCTGTTGTCTCAGGCGTAAGAAGAGGCATTGGCTGAGTGAGATACCAGAGACTAATCAGTGGCCATAGGGAGAGGAGACATTTGGAGGAAGCTGATAGGAAGGCATAAATAAAACTTAGGATTGTAGGGAGTGACTCTTGCTGGTGGAAGAAGCAGTGTCAGTGGGGTAAACTAGAGAAGAGGAAACCATATGGCTGAGTGATGGAATAGATAGAACTGATAGTAGGGCATGGCCATGGATAGTAGTAGTTAATGGCCATGTGAATTTGTGTGCAGAAAACGTGCTACTTGTACCTTGGGCTTTAGTTTAACACCCCTGAACGTGCAGGTCTAAAGCACTTGGAGCTCCTTTCCTGTTCTGCTGTGTCCCCAGACATTTAATCTTCACTATATTCTAGCCCCAACATCAGTGTTTGGGCAGTCAGCCAGTTAGGAGACCTGATTTGACCTGAAATGATCCATAATTTTTCAGCTGGCTCAGCTCACCACTGGCTGAATGGCTTGTTGCCCAGTCTCCTGAGTACCAGCATAAGGAGTAAGTAAGCTTGCTTTTACAGGGACACTAAAGCCCTGAAAAAAGAATGATTTGCACAGAGATGGTGGCCAATATAAGGAATGTAGGGTTATAATATCCTTTATCCATAAACCAGTATTTCAGCTGTTACAGTTGATCATTCTAGTAATGCTGCAGTCATACACAATCAGTCTTTAACCTACTAAATCAGCAGCATGCATGGACATCCAAGCATCCTTATGTGCTGGCTGACTTGTTTCTACAGAAGTGCTAGTTTTGTAGCCACAGGTGACTGGCTGTGACAGTGCCAGGGGAGGTGTGTTCCTGTGCTTTATCTGGGGACGGGACCCATGCTGATGGTAGGCAACTCTTACTTACCCAGGGATCTCTTCTCACCAGTCCACACAGGTGAACTTCTCAATCTGAGGTATGCAGTGAAGGCAGCGTTGTCACTTTTCCAGCTGGAAGTTGGGTCTGCAGATGGGTTCCCTCTGAGTTCATCAGAGAAGAGCTTCCCAAAGCTTAACCTGCCGTGGCTTGTGCATGCAGGGCTGATCTGTGCTCTAGATGTTGTTTGGGTTGTCCAATTATCATTCATTTATCTCACTGTGTTTTTATCCAGTAGTCCTCAGTTTCCAGCAGATCCTTGCCTTAGTGCTGTTGGGACCTTTCACTTGTCAGTAGTGAGGTATTAATCAGCTTAAATATAATGTGCAACTGTAGCTGGAGTCTCCTTTATTTTTTTTTCCTGCAAGCCGATATGTGTGAAACCCTGTCAAGGTATTTTCTCTTCCTCTGTTGTTTACCTAGATAGAGGATGACAGCTTCCCACTACTAGCTCAAATGGTGGATTCTCTTAATCCATGGTGGATGAAAAGCTCTAGCATTTCCATTTTGTAATATAAGGATATTAAAATGATTGTCATAATTTTCAGTGATTGCTTCTTTTTAATTTTCTTAAAAAAACACACCCTTAGCCCCAAACACAATTCTATATGACAAATGTCTTTTGTCAGCCTATATTCTGTCGTCTCAAGTTCTGTACTTAAGGTTGCTTACTTGATACTTCTAAAAGTCAGTAAGATATTGCTGTTTACAGTTGGTTAACTTTTTCTGGTTTTTTGAAACTAAATAAAGTTTTCAAATCCTATTGTTAACAAAATAAAATCAAAAAAGCAGGTTGATAGGGGTGTTTGCTTGTTAACTGTTAACTGTGTTTTCTTGGTCTGAGTTATGGTTTACTTGGTCTTTTATCCAAAACAGGAGCAGACCAGGAATTTTCTTCTTTCTACTGTTGTTCATCCTGGAATCACACGTTTAGTGTGGGGCTTTTGGGACGAATTCTTTTCAAGTATGTCTCCTCTTGTTCTTTCATTTTAGAACAAGCTTGTAATGTCTGTGTAGAATGTCCCAGAAGCATCTGTCCTACTACATGTTGAGAATGTGGCTATCCTGCTCTATTAAGTATTTAAAGCGTTTCTATTAAGCACTTCCTATTGCAAGGAATTAATGCAGCTTTCATTGTGCTATTCTTACACAGTGATTGCAGCAAGCTTTTGATACCTGCTGAAGGAAAGTTTTCAAGCTATAATCTTATGAAGGTAACAGGCAAAATCCTGTTTCTCTTTTGCTTGAAGATTCTCATATATTGCTGTTTCTGTATGCCAGGTGAAACGTTAGAAAACTCTTTGTAGCTTATTAGGCAAACAAATACTGTTTTCTTATTGGGCTGAACAATCTGAACAAGGAAATACACACATCAAAAGATGTGCTAAAAATTCCTTTGCTTTAACATGTGCATATGCAAAAGGAAAAGAAATTTTTTCAACTGGCTAAAGCTCCTACTCAGAACTTCAGTTTCTAGAGGATATTATTTGGGTCCTTTCCATTACTCATGAAGATTCTCTGCCATGCTTCCAGGAACACTTTTTCCCCTCTGGTAGCATCATGTGCAAAAGAAGAGATTTGTAATTCTGGGGACAAGGAAGATCAGAAATTGAGGGGAGAGCAAGATACTGTGTGTAATAGTACGATTGGAGTTCCTTTGTTGTCACTTTGTTCTTGTGTTTGTCCCCATATCCTCCCAAAATTCCTATACAAATCTGAGGTTTTGAACCCAGCATCCTGTCTTGGCACAACTGTCAAGCAATGTGGGTGGTACAGAGGGTGAAGGAGTAGCAAGTCAGTGCTGTAGTGCTGAAGATGTAATGCAGACTTCTCTGGAGCATACACTGAAACAGTTGCAGGTGTTGTACAAAACGGAACCCGTGATTCATTTTCTTTAGGTAAAAAAATATTTTAAGAAGTATATTTTTGAAAAATCAGAAACTCCTCACTCCATAGAATATTAAAATGTTCTGTAGTATAGTAGTTGCACATGCAACTTGTGGGTCTGCATGTGCTTGAAAGGGTGAAAATTAAGGTGTAGCAGAAACCAGTGATATTCTTGGGTTTTAGGTGCTTAAACCTATTTTTTTAATCTAAAATTAATGAAGTCTAACTAATTTTAGCATTCTGTTTAATGTTGGGTAGCTAAGTTAGCAACTTTTTCCCAGAAAAACTTCTATGAAAGCAGCTTTGTTTATCATTGTGAAAAACTTGAGTTTACAAATATTCAGTTTTGTATAGAATAAAGAAAAATAAGTAATGCTTGTAAAGATTGTAGCATGGTGACTTCTGGGAAAGGTGGGCTTTGAGTGATATGGAAAATACAGTAATGCTTCAGACTCTGCAGCAGCTTTTGCGATACATGCCAATTTGCAGAATGTACCACTCTTATCTTCCTTCATGGCTTGCATTGATGGGTTTAAATCTTTGGGTTTTTTCCTATTGGAAACTTACTTTTGGGCAGTAGTAGTAGACTAGAAATAATATTTAAGAGCTTAATGGTGTATGTGGGAGTACTCTGGTTCCTTTTAGTTCTGCTTGAGCATATGCTTCGGTATCTGATCTGTGCCATCAACATCAGTGGGACTGCCTTGTCCTATATGTAAATGTGCTTATTTATAAAAATTCCGTCTTTAATAAGAAGCAGAGATGATGCATTGGTCTTGCAGGAGAACTCAGTTCATTACTTCCTCAGCGTCACAGGATCAGCTATGTATTATTCTGCCTTTATCAAACTGTTCTTTTTATCAATAAATAATAGAGTATCCAAGATGTTGGTCCATGCTGTCTTAGACTTTACTGTGGTGAGTAGAGTGTAAATACATTGCTATATACATGATTAAATTTGTGTAACAGCAGTATTTCCAGTGACTTAGAGTGGTTTATAGTAGAAAATATTGTGGTTTGACATTGTTAATTGTAATGGGCTTCTGAAATGAATCTTAAATTAAAATAATCTTACTGTTTTTTGGTGGTTTGAATCCCACATCAAAATAAACCTTGCATTTCCAAATGGAGACTTGTTAACTTTTTATCCTACCCAATTCTCTTGTTCAGTATTGGATTTCTTTTTCTGTTTCTTATTTCTGTAGTCTGTATGTATTTTTTCGCTCCCATTTCTTGTAAAGTTCTTTCATCTTTATTACTTTCAAAAAATAAAGTCAGTCTCTTGTGGGTACTAGATGGAAAGGAAGAGCTGATGCTCCAGTCAGTATGGTGCTAGGAGACAGGAAGCTATTTCATATAATTTTACACAGGGCAAGGTAGCACCATTCTTCTCATTCAGTTTTCTTGAGGAAACAGGAAGAGACCCTAAATTTCCTGAACTTTTAGTAGACTTTCAGAGTCCTTTTTTAGGCATAATACTGATTCCTAAAAGATATTTTTTCCCCTCTGTATTAGCATTGTAAGTGTTGTGACAGTCAGATTTAAGACCTTGTTCTGCGGAGGTTTAGTATTCTGCACATAAGTAATTAGTTGCAGATGTTAACTCAAATTCCTTTAATCATCAAAAAATCTGAAATAATGCCTATTTCTGATTGTGTTAGTGCCTTGAGGCAAATGTAGTTGTATTCTCTTTTACACTGTGTAAGCAGAAGAGATACAAATGAGATGTGTTTGATCGAGCTGTAGTGATTGAAAACTCTACACTGTTGAACTTTGTGCAACTGTTGCTTTTTCTAATGAAGTGGTTTTGTACCGGAATGACACTAAGACACTAAAAACTGAACGAGTTTGCTTTTATCTAGCTGAAAACATGTAATTTTGTTTGCTCACCACTAGTGAAAGTTGCATTCATTGCTGTTGTAGTCTTAAAAAGTATTATTTTTCTTCCTGAAATAGTTGATCTGATTCTTCTGAAAATCTGTTTCAGCTGATACTGTAACTACAAAACAAAGAAGTTTCATGTAAGCTTAAAATGTTTACACAGTCTCTAGCGACCCTTCTTAGCATTGACAAATGCCTGGCTGCTCATGTAAGTACAAGTGTAGGAGTGTTTGTAGAAAACAACTACTTTTCTTCCTTAGTAAAACTTGAGCTGACTGTACCAGCTATGGCAGTGCTTCCTGAGCTTGGCACGCTCCTCCTTTTTTGGGTTGGTGTTTAGGATTACATGGCTGCTGTAGACAGATGTAAGGAACAAATGCCTTTGCTAATGGTCACACCACTTGACAGATTCTCAAAATAAGTTCTACCAATTCTGTTCATGTAAATATTCGTAACATAGGAAGCAAATAATTCCCAAAGGATGGTCCCTTACCTGCAAGTCTTTTTTTTTTCCTTTTTCCTTCAAAGGCTATACATGTTCCACATTTGATAGTGTTATTTTTGTTCTTAACTGGAAGGTATGTTTTGTTCTTTTTATTATGGTTGTAAAAAACCCCTCTGAGTTGTCTTTTATGTTAACATTCTTTATTAATAAAGTATTAGCATGTGAGATGATGAAGGTCCTGGCTATGTTCCAAAAAACTATAAAGGATACCAAGGAATACTCTGTTTCTTTTCATTTTGCAGAGGACTTCATGCATAAGGGATGTGCTTCAGCTCTGTGCTCCCTTCTGCAAGTTCTCTGTGCCCATTCAATCTGTGTTTTTGAAATTCTCTCTAAATATATTTCCCCCAGGATTTTGCTTGTCCTCATTCCAGAGCTGTTTCCAAGGGCCATACCTAAATTACAAGACAAAGGAAAACAATTAGGTAGAGACAGTAACAGAGTAACAAGCAGAAGTGGCCTCTAATGACCAGCATGGAAATCCATGAATTTAACATACTGGACTTCTGGAAGTAGACATGTGTTTTGGGTGTTTCTAAAAAAATACGTATAATGAATTACAGTTGCAGTGGAAAAAATACAGAAAGGCAGTCTAAGGATGTCAATAGTTAAGTGGCTTGTCTTCCTAGTGGAATTACTGGATGAAAAGAGCACAATCAAGTTCTGAGGGCTTCTAATGGTATGGGTTAAGAAAGACTGAATTTAAAATACGTGGAAACTAAGCAGATAAATTTAGGTGTAATCAGGTTCTAGAAAATGGGAAGAATGCCCAGATACTGGCAGTCTGGACAATGAAGTTTCCACTGCTAAACGAAAGATATGGAAGGAAGATTAAAAGTTAAGTTGCAGTTTATTTGCCTTGAAGGTGACACCCAGCTATCTACAAAGAAATGTCAGGGACTGAGGTTTTGGTTTAGACAAGAGACCAGATCTGAAACAGGATCTGTGAGCTTCCATCACGGAGATGAGAAGTCCTGAGGGCAGTGATGAAGGTGGCTGAAAGCCCAGATTCTTGGTCTGAGATTTGGCTGCAAACAAGATCAATTAAGGGCATAATTTCTGGCAGAGGAGTGGAAGGAAGTTTTATTTGGAGAAGGTTTACGCAGACTTTGTGGGAGTATTTAGGATTCAAGGAGAGTGCCTGTGTCAATGAATTATCTCTTCTCCCCAGCATTGTCCAAATAAGTTGGATGGTTACAGTGAGGAGGACTGGCATTCAGAGTGGTGGCCATGCCCTTGTTGAAGACCAAGGAAGCAAGCTAGTGAAGCCTAAGTTGGTACAAATAACAGTAGAGGAAGGGAGGAAGTAGAAAAATGAAGGAGGTCAAGCGGAAGTGTCACAGCAAGAGGAAAAAGAAAACTAAAACTAGATGGAGAAGGATCGGAGTTGAATAAGGATTCTGTCTCGTGTTCCTTCTGTTTGTGGAGTAATGCTCATGTCATATACAAACCTAATGACTTGGTAGGAATAAATTCTACTGTCATCTTTGTCTAAAAGAAACCACTCAAGGAATCTGTTTTTGGGGTAATTTTCTGGGCAGTGAATCACAGAATCATAGAGTATCTTGAGTTGGAAAGGACCCACAGGGGTCATTGAGCCCACTCCTGATACTGAGAGGACAACCCCAGGAGTCACACCAGGTGCCCGAGAGCATTGTCCAAATGCTTCTTGAACTCTGTCAGGCTCGGTGCTATGACCACTTCCTTGGGGAGCCTGTTCCAGTGCCCAGCTACCCCCTGGGTAGAGAACCTTTTCCTGATACCCAACCTAAACCTCCTGTGACACAAGTCAGGCCATTCCCTCAGGTCCTGTCACTGGTCAGCAGAGAAGAGATCAGTGCCTGCCCCTCCTCTTCCCCTCATGAGGAAGCTGCAGACTGCAGTGAGGTCTCCCCTCAGTGTTCTCCAGGCTGAACAGACCAAGAGACCTCAGCCACTCCTCATATGGCTTCCTCTCCAGACTGTTCACTATCGGAGGATGGCCCTCCTTTGGACACTCTCTAACAACTCAATGTCTTTCTCATATTGTGGCACCCAAAACTGCCCCCAGCACTTGAGGTGAGGCTGCCCCAGAGCAGAGCAGAGCGGGACAATCAAACAGCCCTTGTCCGGCTGGCGATGCTGTGCCTGATGCACCCCAGGACATGGCTGGCTCTCCTGGCTGCCAGGGCACTGCTGGCTCATGTTCAGCTTACCATTGGCCAGGATTCCCAGAGTCCTTTCCACAGGTTTTCTGCATATGGAAAAGTTGTTTAAGAATTAATTTTTCAAAGTGAATTAGGTATGTTCTGATGTCATAATGAACTGTTATTAACTCACTTGGGGAAGAAGGATTGAAATGGGCAGTATTCTGCATTTCAGCATTATTCCCAGGCCACCACATACATGCACGAGTAACTGTATAGTGTGTGTATATAGCACATGTAGGTATTGCTGTTTTAACTAGAACAGTGAGCAGGTAGGATACTTGCAGATAACTAAAATCATAATGTTCTTAAAATAGTACAGAACATTGACAAAGGACAGTTTGACTTTGTCATTTTTTTTTTTAAATAACAAAGATGTTTTACTACTAAATTATCAGCTATCTACTCTGCCTGTGCTAGAGTTTTAGGCGGTGTCCGTCTGCAAGGGTATTTTAAACAAAGGTGAAAATATATTTAGAAACAGTGCTTTGGACAAACACTGTCAGATAGATGATTTGGGGACAACACATTCCCTTGAAAACATGCATAAGCTTCTTCTTAAAAGTCTGTTTGGAAAATCTTTATAACCAATACTTTGACACAGTGTTTTTGATACACTTAAGTTAGCTTCAAGTTAGCCTGTAGGATCCACTTATTCTCCACTAAAAATATTCCTTTCTAACCAGTGATCCCTGATTAAGTTCATTCCATGAAAAAAAAAAAATCACTGAAATAAATACCTTAACTTGCCTCGAAAGGGAAAACTCTTGATAAGTAGCAGCCTCCCTGTTAACGGTGGAGCTTCCCTCTTCAGCTGTCATAGGCACATACAGATCTGGTACTCCTTCATAAGCATATTTCTGCTGCCTCACAGCAGCCCAGCAAATTGGGAGAAAAGTTGTAACTCTTGCAGGATGATCATCCAAACATTAGGAAAAACAATTAGGCCTCTTTTTCTGTACATGCTTGACAGTAGAGAGCAATGCAGTGATCCATACAGGAAGGGTGATCAAACAAGAACAAAACCCAGCACAACTGTTGCTTTCTTCCAGTTCTTCCTCCTTCAGACTCCAGTCGTGCGAGGGGCAGTATATGTATCTCCATGACTCTTGTATGCCATGAATGTATATTTTCCATATACTGAGAGAACATAATGGGGTTGTGATATGTGGGGATATTATAAAATTGTGTGTGCTGAAAGACTGGAGTAAAGTCTTGCAGTAAATGTGTGAAATTATTTTTAGGCCCTGACTCTCATACTTTTTTTTTTATTAGTGCCTGTTTTTTTGTTTCACTGTCTCTGAAAGTAGCCTCTGGTTGAAGATCAAGCTTGACCAAAGGGTAAAAGTTCAGAATTTCCACACAGGAGATTGTTTCTGAATGATAGGCTTACACAGATATTTATGTTCTCTAACAGTTGTCTATCTGTCTGCTGAAAATCCAAATAGTAATAAACTGTGTGTCCTTTTGCTGCAGTGAGCCAGTGGCCTGCTTTTTAGTGGCAAGAACAATTGCTAGTGGCCCGTTTGCTTTTCTTGACTCTATTCTAATTTTTATTTCTGTTTTTTTAATCTTGAATCTCACAAAGTAATTTGAAAGCATTTTTAGAGGGTTTTTGCAGTTCGCTTTCTAGAGAGCCTGTTGTGTCACAGCAGATAGGAAAGACTGTTAACAAAAGTCATTGTCTTGACAAGTGAGGCTTGGTAGCTGTTCAGAAGACTTGCTACTGTGTGCATAATTAAAGCACATTAAGTTCCAGTTGGTGATTTGGGTGTCAAGCGTTATAATTTGTGGTCTTCTCTGAATGATATTTAGGCAGCTCGTGGACACTTTGAGAGTGTACAGTGTTCCTGCATAGGCAGCTGCAATAGTTCATTGCAGTGATTGTTTAAAAAACTCACACCTGTTTCTCGTTTCAGATTCTAATTATTAAATCTATTTATGGTTCTTCTTGGCACAAATAGTCTAATCACAGGTTATTTTAATAACATTTCTTGTTTTAAAGGAGCTACTGCTGTAGTTTCATGGTACTTGAACCTCTCTCGAGACTTTTGAAGAAGCTTTTGGAATGACTAGAAGAAAGTAACTTTCTGTTAGATAAAGTTTTTAAGATTTACTGAAAATACATTAAATTTTAAGAGTTTGCTTATGTTGCTTGGAAGCGGGGGTGGGATACGGAAACAGTTTGACAAGTTTTGGTATACGTGTTTATGCTGGGATTCTCTCCAATCTTATATTTTTAGATTGATCCTTCTGAGGTCTCTTCTTTAATTATGAGTATTTTAATATCGTGCTCGCTGCATGTGTTAAATTGTTGCTTACTCTTTCCTCTCCTGGCCAGGGAGCTTGTTGGTGACTTGAGGGGGTGTCAGCTGCTCCCACATAATCAGCCTTCTCCTTCTCTTAACTTTATTCTGTATTTTCACTTAGGTCTTGTTGCTTAAGAACTCAGAAGAAACATGTGGTATTGGTATTTAGCGGTGCGATTTTTCTTCCATTAGGGTCGTATACTTGCATATATTTGGTAAAATATGTCTTCAGCTGGCACGTAGAATATGACATATCATGTACCTCATGCTGTCCATCATTGGTAATTGCACAGAGAATATGTATCTGCAGAAGCAGCTCTTGTACTATCTCCTGTAAACTCCCTCAAATACCTGTTGACCTTTCTCTTCATCTTACTGTTTTCTTATGTTTATCTCAAAATGTCACTTCCTGGAAGAAATGCTTTGAGCTGATCATACAGTTAGCATTGGGATTTTTCATCTCTATTGAGTCTGTGTATTTTCTTCTGAGTGACTGAAGGAAAGCAGACTGTTCCATTTGAACTTTCTTAATGAGTCTAATTGGGTTATAGTGCTCTAGAAATCAACAGCTTTTGTATGTTTATACAGTGGTTCCTGCAGTGCAGACAGATGTGAGTTCAAAACTTGTTTTCCAATTTATGGCTGTTTCATGCACTTTGAATCTAGAAACAGATGAAGTTTATAGAGTGATGGAGCTTTTATTATGGTTGTTGCATGCAGCACCTGGAACTGAAAACTTAAAAAAAAGGTAAAAGCAGAATCCTCTTGGCACTTGATCTTGATGGTGGAAAGTTGTGAAGGTGCACAAAGCACATCACCAGTGACTCATTTCAGTGAGTCAGACTCACTGTAACTACTCAAACTTCATTAATCTTTTTCACACAGGGGGATTGTATTTGGGGACTTGCAAGTTAAATGTTTTACCGAACACATTTCTACTTATCAATGAAGAAATTAGGTTAATATAAATATACCTTGACCACCTTTTTATTAAGGTCTGAGATACATTCTTACCTTTTTCACCCTAAAAATGCAGTTATTTCAAGGATGGTTGATCCTTTGCAAAAAGAATTTCATTATCTATTAACAAAATGTTAGTCAATTTGGTCAGAAAGTAAAGATTGTCACTTGCCTCCAGATACTGAGTTTTGAAGATGAGAAATGTACCTGCAAGATACATTATTCCCACACTGAAGTATTTTGATTCTTAACTGTTCAGTAACATTTCAGATTTCTCATTCTCTGTCAAGTACCTCTTTCGCTCCTGTACAGTGTGCTGTCTCTTGGGGAGAACATGACTCTGGAAATGATGTCTTGTTCTGGCGACCTCATTCACATTCTCTCTAGTTGAATCTTACTCAGAGCCCTGTGCTAGCCTTGGAAAAGCTTTCCAAAGCTTCAAATCTTCCAGGTGCTAGAAATTTTTGTCTGCTTTTGTTATTGATATTTGAGCACGATATTGCTGCCACGACAGAGTGTGAGTAGCTTTTGCAGGAATTCAAGGAACTTATTTCCTCATATAAGTGGGTCACAGTAGAAGTAAAAGTTATCCTAAATGGTATTTTTTTCTCCTTTTAGAGTAGTGTTTTGCCACTTTGAAAGTTTTTTCTTTGCTCCTCAGTTAGGGGAGAGAGGCACTGATACTGTTGGACAGTACTAATGAGCTTGGATTTGACGGTCAAATGGAGGAGCTCAGTCCTTTGTTTTTTATTGTTTGGAAGAAATATGGATGTGTGAATCATATTGAGAAAAGTGGCTGAAGAACTTCAGTTTGAAAGTGTTTCCATCAGTGCATCTATTAAAATGTTGCTTTGTATTTCTAGTACTGATATATTAAAGGTAATAATGCTGCTATAATTTATTTTAAATGCAAACCTAATAGCACTTCAGAAAAATGTAAGGGCTAATAAAGTACTCTTTGTGTAACTGCATTTTTTTTACCTAGTGCTTGTTTTAAATTCCTGCAACTTTTTTTGGCTTACATTAGTCATTGAGCAACTCTGTATTTTAAAGAAGCTTAAAAAGGTGGTGCTATATTGAGAGTCTGATGTATGTCTTTCTGTTGCCTTGAAATATTTTAGGACTGGAATGGGCCATTTTTGGCTGTTGTTAGAATAACCTCCTGTTTAAACCAAGCTTTAGAACAGTACTCTTTGTTCTATGTGCAAATCTTAAAACCTTAACTGATCATTAAAGATCACACTGAAAGATACTGCTTAAAACCAAGATGATGTTGGTCTTGTTGACAGTGAATTTCAAAATCGTGTTTTACCAAAAGCTCTTATGCTCCTAAATGGCTTTATAATTAATTCTGCTTTTAGGACTGATGGTTTAAGGGCTGTACTGATTGGAACAAGGAGTTGTGAATTGAAGGGAAGGCATGCTGTGGTGAGGGTTGTTAATAAACAAAGTGGCTGTGATTTTTTTTTTTTTTTTTTTGTAGTGGTTACTTCAGATCTTGTCAAGTTGTGTATGATTTATTTATTGTGCAGAAAGTGAGAAAGAGCCCTTCTGATTTTTTAAGAAAGAAGTATTATTGAATTATTGTTAGATGTGCCTCTGCACACATCCTGTAGTTGAAGTACAGGATGTAGGACTTTTCCTCTCTAAATTCTTAAGTGGACAAGCAAATGTGCTAAGACAATCTAAAAAATTCCTATGATAAGTTTTTCCACAATAGTGTTGTGGATGTGTGTGCTGTTCTTTTGGGGTTCCTGGCAAAAATAGTGTAGGATTGTGCACTAACGTAAATCAGTAAACTTGTCTGAATCATTAGAATTACTTAGAGAAAACCATCTTAGGATGTGGCTTCTGTTGAAGCTGCAGTTTGTTTGTAAGCAATGTGTTTTTAGTAATGAGATGCTGACTAGCATTTGTGTCTCTAGAGAAGAAGAGGAACGTCTGAGAAATAAGATCCGAGCAGATCATGAAAAGGCTCTGGAAGAGGCTAAGGAGAAATTGAAGAAATCACGGGATGAGATTCAAGCTGAGATTCAGACAGAAAAGAACAAAGTAGTGCAAGAATTGAAAAAGAAAGACAGCAAGCCACTGCCCCCTGTTCCTTTACCAAACCTGATAGGGATAAACAGTGGAGAACCAGCAGACCCGGATATCCGAGAGAAGAGGAACAAAGTTAAAGAGGTAAAGATGATGATGATGTGGTTCTACCCGTTCTTGTGTCTGACAGCAGTTATTTATACAGCATTTAGTTGCTATGATTTATATTAAAGAAGAAAAACAGATCTCCAAATCATTTAGTAAACAGTAAACTACAAGTGCACAAGTATTAATGAGCATCAGCATTATTGCATGTTTTTTTTCCTGGTGTTGGATTGTTAATATTTCACTGAATAACAACTTAAAAATTATTTTATGAAAATTATTTTAAGGATTTCTTCAGCTTAGTGGTGTGGATTCAAAGTGAGTTTGTCATGAACATATGGAACAGTAACAAGAGCATCGTTAAAGTAGTTGTCAGTTTCCTTTCAAAGAATGGGATATGTTACCGTGTCACAGGAAATTTTTAGGTGTTAAAAAATTAGATTGAAAAGATAAGGAAAAAGAAGACCTGCTGCTAGTATTTGAAAATTACCAAATTATCACATGCTTTTCAAAATACGTTTTAAGTGAGTCTAAAAAATTGAGTAAATTTAAGTGGATTGAATGTTTTACAGGTAAGTGAGGCAAGTTAAGATGTTTGCTTAGGCTTGTGGTTCTGTGGCAACTTACGCTATGGGAATTGCTGTTTGTGGTCTTATCCTCTCCACTACTGGGTGGCCATGAGATTCATTGTCTTTTTTTTGTCCTGGCAATGCCAATTTCCTATGACTATTGCCAGATGTTTCTCTGAGTCTGTACTTCTAACTAGTATGGCAGAAACCTTGTACAGCCTTATTGTTCTTCTTTCCTGCACTCTGATTAGTTTTATGCCAATGAATCAGTTTAGCAAAGCAGGAATGGTTCAGGCCAGACATAGACAAGCACAGACTCTGTTACTAAAGAACATTCAGGACCACAGCACTTAGTATTTACATCAGCTAAATCTACTTTTAAATTGTAATCTGGGTTTAATTAGCTCATAAAACCAAAGAGAAATCAGTCATACACCTGTCCTTTGTCATAGGAGGGAGTTGTAGCTGAAGTGTGTGCCATTCTGTGGGTAATCACCCAAACTGGAATTTTACTTTGAATATTAATGATGGCTAGATGGAGTCCACTCTTATCAAGTAATGAACAACTGTTTATTATACATGAGTGATACAGTGTGGAGCTGTATCACTATTTGTAGTAGTTACTCCATATAGAGCCCTGTCACAACCTGAATATCTGAAGTGGCAAATCCTTCCCTGGAAGATGTGCCCGTTAGTGATTACTGCAGAGGTACTTTTGCCTGGGAAGTTGTGTGGAATATTGGACCTCCTTGATCCTGCTTGGTTAGGGCTGCTTCCCAAAGAACAGCATTGAATTGTGGATTTGAAAAGGCTCTACTGCTTTGTCTGCAAACATTCTGAGTGAGAATATACAGAACATTTTGCTTTTCTAAGAGTCTCTGTAGGGTGAAGATGAACACTGAATGGCAGGGTTGTCAACACTTCTTAATTTTTACTTCAGATTACTGTAGCTAAACACCTTTGAGATGGATTTGATGTATAGAATAAGACTGAGTTTACCGAGTAATGTGAAATTACTGAGCAAGAGCTAACAGTGAAGAACTAGCTGGAAGAAATAATCAACCAAAGTTCTTATAGACCAAGTCTGGAATTGGAGGGGGGGTTGAAAATTAGTATTTGCATTTCTGAGGTTATTTGGTCAGAACGCAGACCAAGAGGAGATGATAAACTCTAGGTTAGTATAGAATGGCAATTTTCTTGGTGTCATGAAAAAGTAGTAAAATTTGGACCATTCTTGCTGGTATAAACCTGAAGGCATGGCAAATTGTAAGGAGTTCAGGGTATTTTGTGAGTAAGAATCACCAGGTGGTGATCCTTAGCTGCAGTTGCCACACACCTTGTGCTGTAAAAGGCTTACTCCTTTTTTTGGTGATCAGCCTACGTGTGAGTCACACTGACAAGCTGTTTTTCTATTGCATAACTTGTTGATGACTACTGTTATGGTTTCTGAAATGTAGCTTTTCAATACCAGACCAAAGGTTTTTGTGGGACTATGTTTTAACTGGGTAAGTCGTTCAGTTAGGATAATAAGGCCTTTGTCTTGAGCAGTTTTCAGTTGTGTGACCACTGCTTGAGCAGCCCAGGGTCACAGGAGCATGACTGAAAATTCTTTGTTGTGTGAATTGCCTTCACTGACTCAGTCACTTTAGTACTGTAGCTACCAGGTGATATCCAGAATTTTTAATTTTTGTTTCATGCAGGGCAGCAGATTGTCATTTCTACAGCTGGATGTGTGAAGGCATAGAACACCAGGGTGGGAGGTCTGCTAGGGAGAATGGACAAATGGTTGTGCTGAGGAGCCATTGTTGGAGCAATGTGGCTGAGATAAAACATATATTAACAGTGTCAAATGAATAATATTTTGTCTGAAACCTGTTTTTGACAGCATCAGATGTCTCAGAGAAGGCTGCAGCAATTCCAGAAATGTGAAGTGCATTCTGAAATATGTTAATCACTAAGGTCCTCCCTCACTATTTTATGTAACCAGTATAGAACAAGTTCTAGGAGACAATATCTCTAATGTAGATCCACAACTAATATATATATGTAAATGTACATATAACTTTTGACATGCAAGATATTATGATTGCCTGGATTGAGGCCTGAAAATTAGCCCAGGAAAGCTTCTGCCTCTTTGGAAGCTGCATATCTGGCTACAGAATTCCAGGTGGTCTCAAGAAAGCATTTGGCCTGCTTTGGTTTACTGTGAATTGTCCTGATAAGTATTTGGGGAACTTGACTCTCAGAGAACAGCTTTAGACTGTTCAAATTCACAAAATGAATGATTTTTCACAGCCTATTTCACCCCCTATCAAAAGGTGAAAACTATATAGAATTGTGTGGAATGATGGGGACTATTTGTAACACACACGAGTCTTTACATTCAGGAGAAAGGCTGGAAAATTTTCAAATGAGGTTCCAGTTTCTATTATTTTTACAGAAAATATATTACCAGTTTTTCTTTCCAAATAGCAACTTGATGAAGTCTGGTTTTTTAACATCTCTGGATAAGAAGTGGTTTGGCAGGACTTTAATATTTTAAAAAGGCATATTTTGATTTTAGAAAAAAGTGCATATAAAAGTAAAAAAGAATTTGTGTAATGCTCTTAAGAGAGCTTTGTAAAAAATGTGAAAGCTTTATATAATAGGAATGTTTGCTGAGCACAGAGAGGGAGGCTTCTTAAGGCCATGGAATACAACTGGGAGCAGAAGCTCCATCTTACTGGTTTTGTTTTTGTGTGTCTTTTGGTTCTGATAATTATATTTAGTGTTACATTGTATTCTCAAGTTTAATTTACAAAATTGTATAATCTGTCGATATTCTTCTAAGAAGCTATTAATTCAGTTATTTCAATAAGGAACATTTATGAGTTGGCTGATTATTTTAGATGCACAGTGACAACTCTGAGAAGTAAAGGTTTTCCACTTGCTTACTGTACATGCTTTATAGCACTTCTCTGGCATATTAGCTTGTTGTTCAGGCTTTTAAAAGATGCTGCGGTGTTTAATTAACTGGTATTTTAAGAACAAACACACCTGAAAATTCTTCTTGCTGCTACACTTTAGCTTTGTATTCAGATTTTGGCTTTTTCTACTATGTAAAAGAAAAATATTGGAAATACAAAATCTTTCTTTTTTCTAAGATCGTAAGTGCAACTTGTGTAATTCTACAGAAAGGCTGTAAGACGTGTCTTTTCGTTATGGTTAATGCAGAGAAATTAAGAACAAATCCTGTCTTTTGGAAGTCACTGGCTTCCTTTCCAAGTTAAATTAGATAGAAATTACTTGAGCATTTGGAATTTTTGGCACTTAATTTCCATTATTGTATTCTTTAAATGGTGTTCAGAATACTTTTTTTCCTTTCAGTTTAAATGTAGTCATTACATAGTTCTCTGTTGTCTATAGCGAGTTTTATTTCCCTGAGAAGGTAAATTTTACCCAGTCAAATAAGGAAAATTTTGTAATTCTTTTCATACTATTCGGGGTTCAGGTTTACTTCAATTTCAAACTAAGGGATCACAGTATTATCATACTGGCAGCACTCATTTAGGATACTTGTTAAAATAGTGTATTCCATCCAATAATGGTCCTAGTCCTGTGCAGGTGATCCTTCCTCTCTACTCAGCACTGGTGAGGCCGCAGCTGGAGTCCTTTGCTCAGTTTTGGGCTCCCCAGTATGAAAGAGACACAAGCATATTGGAGAGGGTCCAGTGAGGGAGCACAAAGATGCTTAAGGGACTGGAGCATTTCTCATCTGAGCAAAGGATGAGGCAGCTGGGCTGGACAGGAGAGGGAATCTTACAAAACACCTGAAGGGAGGATGCAAGGAGGACAGAGCCAGGCTTTTTTCACTGTTTCCCAGTGGCAGGCACAAAGGCTGTGGGCACAGACTAAGACACAAGAAGCTCCATCTGAATATCGTAAAACATTGTTTTTTGTGAGGGTGACCAAGCACTGGAGCTGGCTGCCCACAGAGATTGTGGAGTCTCCCTCCCTGTAAATACTCATAAAATGACTGGGAATGGGCCTGGACAGCTTGTTCCAAATTCCCCTGCTTGAGTGGGGAGCTGGGACCAGATACCCTCTAGAGGTCCCTTCCAACCTCAACCATTCTGTGCTAGGATGATGTTTATTGACTGAGCCTGTCAGCTGGAAGACAGCTTCTCTAGACTGTTGCACAAGTGCACATGGTAAACTTAACAGTGAAATAATGATGCTGTGGGTTTCAGATAGACTGGGAAATCTGAGTTCTCTGGGGCTTTTGTTCTATTACTTGTTCTGTATTTGTTGTGATATGCAGTTGTGTAATTACACAGTGCTAATTGCAGATACACTTCTTAAAAATTGAGCTCAGAGGAGGTGTGGTGTCCACACAGGTAAGGTAGTTATGAAATGACTGAAGCTGCTGGCTGTACCATACTTGCTTGTGCAGTTTAAAAGCTCTTATGTTTAATGAGATGGGATAGAAAGGTGATATCTTTCTGATAAGCTGTTCTCAACACAGCAAAATTCTGGTTCTGTTCCTGTGTGTCACAGCTTTCTGGTAAAAAAAAAAAAAAAGGTGGAGAAAGACATTAAAGCAAAAGTTGTTGTGAAATGGACATCCAGGAAGTATAGGCGCCAGAGTTAAAGGTCATGGAGTCATAGAATAGTTTGGGTTGGAAGGGACCTTTAAAGGTCGTCTAGTTCAACTTGAAGTTCATTTGTGACATATGACACCTGTAGAAAGAATAATTATGTTTGGATGCTTTGCACAAGTGAGGAACAAGTCTGTCTGGGAAGCTGGGGTTGTTCTGACTTGAGTTCTTTTGCTGGTGAACTTCTTTCAGCAAAACTTTCCATTTACCCTCTTTTAAAATTAGAGTTGTAATATATTGGCTCTTTGAAGGGAAGGTAAGAAGTTAATTTATTTAATATTAGTGGAGGCAATGTCAGAAATACTTACAAATATGTGCCAAGAAGAAAAGTGATTAAAATGTGTTTTCATCATCATCTCTGGATGATACTCAAGTGGCTGCTAACACTGTTGAGAAGTAACAGGCTGTTTTATAAGCAGCAAAACTAATGGTTTCCTATGGATTTTTGACCTACATCCCCTTATACCACCCTCTGCTCATCATGCACTTGTTGCTGTGAATATCCTCTTACCTTCCTGCTTGACTGCATGAATTGCAGTGTGTTCTGTGCCTTCCTTAGAGCTACTGGTGTGCTAGATGCTGCCCCCTGAATGAATAAAGGGTTGAATTATAACTGCCTTTGTCTCAGTCAGGGTACTAATTTGTGTCTGTCTGCCTTATCTAGCCACAGATATTTTTTCTTTTCCTCAACACAAAAAATAGAGTATCTGGTTCCTCCAGCTCTTTAAATTCAACTGTGAAATTAGAGAATGGATTAAAGGGCTACTGCAAGTGTATGTGTCAAATGATGGATGTACAGACAGCAAGATTGCATAAGCCTCATCTTTTAAGAAATTGGGCTAAAAATAGTAAGTAAGTGTCCTTTTACGTGAGTTCTATTTTGTGTGCTTATTGAGAAAAGAGCTGTGTAGAAGAAAGAATCACTTAATCATCCAAAGATCTTTTCATGCTGCCTAAGTCCTCTTTTCATAGTTACTTTTCATACAACTTTCAATGCTAATCTCATTTATTGTTTCTAATTGCAGTGTTTCTGATCTAGCCAAACAGGCTGCCTTCTGTGACTGGGGACCTTTTTTTCAATATCTAAAACCAATTCAGAACAATTTCATTATTGCTGACACTTTACAGTCATTGTTTTCTTGGTCAAACTTACTCAGACTTATTGTTGGTTGCAACATCAGTTTGTAATAATCCATGCCTATTAAGGGTTTTGCATTGTATTTTGTAGCTCACTCCTCCTGACTTACATTCCTTCAGTTACTTCCTGAAACTGAAGGACATAAGTGTTATGACCCAGCTTTTTCAGTATTTAAGATAACACTCCCTGCAGCGTGAATGTTTGTATTAAATCTATACACAAACATTTTATATGTAAGAGTGTGCATATAAAAATCTCTTTGTATCTATACATGTGTATACACACACATTGTTTATTAGCTGGTTTGGTTTGCACACTATTTGGATTCTCTGTGTTCTGAGTTTTCCAATGTAATTTGACAAGTTGAGAACAGGTAAGTTGGCTTTCAGTTAGTTTCTCTACACTCTTTAAAAGCTTATCTTAATTTTACTGAATTAGTGAAATCTGTAAATTAAGGTTAAAATCTTTTTGATCGAGCCTGTTGGTAAACTAATTTTCCATTTATATATTAAAATGAATATTGTGCGATTAGGACTTTGGCCAGTACAGGCATGTTAGCAGTGGCCCTGAACAAAGTTGTGTCCCAGCTTGTTGGAATGATTGTATAAAGAACTCATTTTACTTTTGTAAATCAATCATTTATGTCTGTGAGAAGCTTTGCAGCTTGGTGTATTTATTTTGCTGGAATAGAAGAATGGAATTAAAACTCCTCGCGTGGAGCTTCATGTGCAATATTTCAGCTGCACATCCTGGGTATGTGGATTTGATTTGTAACTTAAAATGTGCTACTCATGAAGAATGCAAGTTTTTGTTTGAGGGTATTTTAAAAATGAATCAATTTAGTCCAGTTGTAGAAATTACAGAATTCTCCAGCGCTCATGCAGTATTTGGAAGCATGTTAAAAATTCAGGAAGGTGTTCATTATTAAAGATGTCTTTTTTCCAGACTATTGTGAGAAGAACCTGTCTTTCAACAATGAATTAGCACATTTGCGGTATTTAAAACTCATAAATGCAAATTAAAATCAAAGAAATAAGGAAATATTTCACTTTCCTGATATTATCAGCCAA
Source organism: Pachycephala philippinensis (assembly GCA_013397055.1). Classification (NCBI taxonomy): domain Eukaryota; kingdom Metazoa; phylum Chordata; class Aves; order Passeriformes; genus Pachycephala; species Pachycephala philippinensis. The sequence goes on along the minus strand of VWZT01010584.1, from coordinate 164,307 downwards.
ACAAAAATGAGCAAAACTCCGGGTAAATTTCTTATCTTCAGAACTGGGTAAATCAAAAGGGTCCATAAAATTTAATTGACCTTACCGCTTTTTTTTTCCCTAAGTTCTGTATTTTGTATGCCATTTATTCCTATAAAACAGAAATGCTGGCAGCAAAAATCGTGTATTATGGCTAGATGGAAGAGATCTCTATTTTAAATTATACATGATCTATTATACAAGTGACAATAGGCGTGTTTTCAGCTATGGAGACTTTGATTGGAAAACCAGAGCATCCTGTTCTTGTTAGTCATCTTTACATAATTTCTCCTGTAGTCACCTCTGTGTTTGCTGGAGCAACACATGTTCATATTTTCCATAGAATATATGCCAGTGTGTTCTTAACATGCAGTTTTCCTGATGGTGTTAGCTCTCAAGTATTGATATTAATGATGTCATTGATACACAATGTGAGCTACTGGTAGCTGAATGAGAAACCTCTCATGCTGCATTCCATTAAGACAGAGACCATCTGCATACAATTCTGAACTACCTGAAACTCCCTACAGTTCACTGTAATTAGTTTGCTCTGAGATTGGGTTCCTGGTTTGCATTGCTGGCATCTATTCTTATTTTCTGCTTTGTTACCAGAGGACTAGTGGCTAACAAGGCATCAGTTTTTGAAAGGGATTCAAGTGGAAACCAAAGCACTGCAGAATCCTGTACCTGCTGAATGAACTGCAGATAAACAGAAACCAGAACAGGGAATGGAATCACTGAGCATACAGATATGTAAGATGTCCTGCTCTATTTTTATTGATACCATGGTGCACAAAGCTATAGAAGATCCCCAAAAGAGTCAAAAAACATGTGAACAAGACATGATTGAATACATAATTAAAAAAAAAATATTTGGTAAGGTTCACTGCTAGTAGGTGTTGAATTAAGCAGCCATGGCATGGAGGATAGTTTCTCTGTTTGTCTGGAGAAATTAGTTAGAAGGCAGGAAACGGAGAATACAGATAAATAGTGCTGGAGGCCACAGAGGACATGTGCTGGGGATCCATGCTCTGAATTATACAAATAAATTATTTAGAGTTTGGAAATGGATGAGTAGTGGTGTGACAACTTTGCTGCCAACATGAAGAATTGCAGAAAAACCTTATGGGACTGAGTGATTATCTCCCTTTTTATTTCTCAGCTAAATGTAAAATGATGCATATTGGGGCTGGAGATGGAGAGATTCCAACTTCATGCTAAGTATGGAAAGCTGTGAGGTGACTTAGTACACTTGAGAATGAGAAATTGTGTTTTTTATAGTTCTTGGAAATGTCACTGTAGTGCTCAACAGCAGGGAGCGAGCACATATTCAGTATTTCAGAGAAGGAAAAGAGAGCAGGTGAGGTTCTTACGGTAGCCTGTGAAGCTCAGGTGCCTCTGCATCTTACAAGCTTCGTGTAGTTCTTGTCTTTCAGCTTCAAAAAGGATAGGGTAAAACTGGCAGAGATGCAGGGATAAGCTGATGAGGATGCTTAGACTGATGCCTGAAAGGACAAGACTGGAAGAAAGGAACTACAGGAACTTCTTTCTGCTGGCTGATGTGCAGTTGTGGTTGTTTACAAAGATGATCCGAGAGGCTCTACTTTTCTAAACAACACAGCACCAGAGAGCACCATTCAATCCAGTGAATACCATGTTCTCTTGAAACCTTGAGGATGCACAAGGTCAAAAATACCTGTTCATCATCTTGGATTAAAAATATTTGGCTTTCTTGAACATTTTTGAGCAGTCGGTTCACTGCTGCAAGCTCTCCAAATTTAAGCTCTTTAAATCAACTGTTTCAGTTCTCACCAGTCTGGGGGATTTTTCTATGTAATTTCATCAGGCATCTAACACTTCAAGTATTTAATGCCAACAAAAAGAGTTTTCCACTTTGCATCCATTTGATTTGCATCCATTTGGTTTTGTTTTAGTAATGGATTTGTTACCGGATTTAACAGTAAAAGAAAACCCAATATTCTGTGTTACGAACATATTCCAAACAGACTTTTTCAGTGACAATGTTCAAAAATGCATGACAGAGGCATGAACTGATGCCTGAAATAATTTCTCTTGAGATAGAGCTTCCAGAAAAATAAGTAAGAGTTTCTAAGTTTCATCAAAAATCTGAGTATACAAGGAAAAGATAATTTTTAAAATTAATGTCCAAAAAGAATTCTTTGTAGACTGTAGGAAAATGGTTATTAATTTTTAATTTGCCAATTGAGCAGTAATTTTGTCTAGCAAGTCCTTGGTTAATTTTAAAACAGAGTTTGAAGGTGGTTTATATAAATCTCTCAAAATTGTACCCTTAAGCAGAATACATTGCTTTGAAAGCAAAACCTATTTGCTGTCTGTTATGCATGTTCCTGATGGAATGGCAGGAACCAGTAAATACTGCAATTTGCCAGTAAATTGGTTCTTTTGCTTTCTCAGGACTCCTACTTTCTGTTTGCTAGTTACCTGTACTTTTTTTAAGACTGGAAAGGGTTTTTTTAACCAATCCTTGGTTTGAATTACTGTTTCTGACATGCTGCTGTAGTGGTAGAACTTCCTTACAAGTCTCTTTTCAATCATTGTAACCTTTTTTTATTGTTTGTCAAAAGACATCATTGCCACTCTGTCTTTATAAAAATCTGATTTCCCGGAGACTGTAGAGGATTAGATCCCATGAACACGTTCTGAAGTCAGTAAAACCAACTAGATAATGGTGTACCTACAAAAGCAGTTTCATTTGGCATGCCCTGTTTCTTGCCTTTCTGTCTTGCAGCAGAGTCCAAATTAGTCTTTTTGTAGAATTACCAACTTGTGTGTGCAGCAGTATCCTTCTGGTTATTTGCATTGCATTCCATAATAAACATTTTCAAAATTAGTATGCAACAGACCAATACCCTATGAGTGATTTTGCTTTCAGAAGCAAAATCTGTCATTAATGGTGTCAGTAAAGAGTCCATTGCCAAAACTGCTTGTTCTCTGGTGGACAGATTGCAAGATCTATATAGGATATGCCATCAAGCTCCAAGCATTTCCTGTGACAAACTGCTGTCAGGTATGGAAATTTCAGCTATGGAAATGTGTGTCTTGTGTTTTTCACAGTTATTGATCCATGCTTGTTATTTTCATTCTACTGAGCTTAAGGTACCTCTCTGAGTTCTGTAAGGGCTGGGTACATTTTTTTGCGAATAGTTTTACCTTCTTTCTACTATCCGTAGTGCTGATGTTCCAGTCGGTGTCTGGGATTTTGCTCTCCTCTTAAAGACAAAGTTTTAAGAAAAGCCTATCTATCGCTGCAGCTATTCTTCAGCATTTCCAACTTTCACTATGCAAACGCTACCTAGCGTACCTATAGAAATAATTTTGTTTTTCCAATCAGGAGTTGATGTCGCTTGTACTTCCTGAGCCAAAATGCCATCCTCAAGTAAATTTTGTAGCTGTCAGAGGCATCTGTCTTCTCATGTCTCTCCAAAACTTTTGTGTGCACAGCTGTTCCCAATAGTATAGATGTTCTGTCTATAGTATAACATGCTACCTGTTCTGGCAATAACAGCAAGCTCCATGTTGTTACAAGATCTCTTGGCATATCATCCTTACAAAACTTAATCCTGTATACAAGAGCTGTGGGGCTTCTCAGTTGCATGTAATGTGCAGTTCTCTGCTAACACGATATCATGAAGTCTGCTTGCTTTGTGGTGGAGGAAAGCAGTGAGTTGTGTGCTGAGTAGTGGTCAGCGTTCATCTGGAAAAAATCAGGTGGCTATGTAGTGTAATAAAGCCAAAGGATTCTTGAGGACTTGAAACACCATATTCTTAGTGTTTGGGGAAGGCAGAGGGGCAGGATAGATGTGTTTGTGGTTATCAAAGTAGCTCAGTCTCCTCAAAATATGATTTCTTATTTCAGTCTCAGTTGATGCAGTCAGCTATGTCTTAGTCTCTTGTGTTCAAGAGACTTTCAGGTCTCAGTAGTGTATTCTTAAGTTACTTCTGCATTAATTCATGCATCTAGTGAAATGTACTCCTTTGCAGTTTCTATCTTAATAAGATTTTATCTTAGGATAAATTATATATATAGAAACATCTTGTGTTGTATGTATTCTGTTTTAGCCCTTTGTAATTTGCATACTTTTTTGGTGTTTCTTCAGCACTAAATACTCTTTAATAAAATATGTACCTTCCCCCTGGAAGCACAGCAAATTAGGACAGTGAAATATTCCACAGGTAACATTCTGCTGTGAGGAAGCTAGTTGTTCTTCTCCTGGACTTCGGTAGATTTGATCTGTTCTGGTATTTGCCTATACCATCAGATTTTTACAAAGCTGAAATGTCAATGGCTATTTGATTCTCCTTCATGAAATATTTATTTGGGGCATCCAAAGATCTTAGAAGCCCAGTTTCCCTTATGTGCAAGCCGGTTGGATCTGCCACATCATGGTCACATTGTTGTTTAGTCATCTCTCTGTTTTCAAACACAGAGAGAGTGCACTGGTCAGTCTTTAGTTTCATCCTCTAGTACTTTCTAAACCTGTAAGTCTGTCTTCCCAAGTAGAGTTTTTAGGACAGGCAAGCTGTAGGTTAGAGGAGGACCCTTCACAGAAGCCTTGACTGTCTTCAGTCCTTAAGTCTACCCTGACTGGATATAGCCTTAAGTAGCCCAGTCTGATCCCATAAGTGATCATGCTTTGAGCAGGAGGTTGAACAGGAGAGACATCCTGAGGTTCCTTCCTATCTGAACGATGCTGTGATTCTCGATGTTATGATATTATGTTAATTAACAATTTTATATAGAAATTTGTAGGTTTGTTCTGGATAATGTTAGTGAGAGCTTTCAGAGGAACTTCTGTGCTTACTGCCTGTGATCAGGTTTTTACTGGGTTTGTCATGCTGCAGTTTTCTTACCTGCTAAGAGAGGATCCCTTTACCCGAGTCACCTCGATATTCCAATAGCTATGAATTGGCCAGTTTGGTAAGTGCCGTGTAAACATTAAGGAGTTTGTGAACGCTAGGGAAATGGCTTTTCTCTCTTTTAATATATTTGCATCCACTTTTTCTTACACTGCTTGTTCATGACACTAAAGGAAATTCTAGAGTATTATGACCTAATCAGGTGTCAAAATTAGTGCAAATACTAAAAGCAACACGTGAGCTGACTTTGAATGACAAGAGGTAGGAGTGGGACTTTGGCATCTTGAGAGGGCCAGCTGTGCTTAGGTTGATGCCAGTTTAACCCAGAAGTGCTCCCCAGCTTCTTGGGCCTGTGTGGGGTTCAAATTTATTGTCCAGGCATGAGTTAACTGAGCCATGGGAAATTTGGAGGGAGTTTAAAGGAATTACAGCTTTGTAGTTTGGACTGGGATTTCTTGATGGTTGTAGGGAGAACAGAGATTTTGTTTTCCATGTCTCAGCAGGCAGTTTAGATGCAGTTTGAAAGATCTGGGATTCTTGGATCCTTACTTCCACTAAATCTTGAATTTGGTAGGGGGGGGGACCTGAGAGGTGATAAGAGGAGAGATATGAGGTAGTGCTGGTAAGTCAGCTGGCTGCACCTCGTTTTTTAGCCAGCATCTGCTTGTTCCCTCACATTTTCTGTGAGTATGGTGACTGATAAAAATAAGAAAATTACAGTCATGTAAATCATATTGAAGACTGATTGACTTGCCTCAGTTTCTTAAAGGGTTAGTATTGTTCTGTTAGTTACATTCACATAGTTTCTCCTCTTAGAAAGCATTTCTGAAACTTGTGAAAATCGTGATTTTAAGTCCTATACATTTTCTTGGGGATTTTGTTTATATTAACACCATTTTAATACCATTTTTAAATGAGATATAAAAATAAAATATGTATAATTTTGTGGATACAGACACATGGCTGTTGTTCTAAAGGCTTTTCCTTACTGTTCTTGTGTCTGGGGCAGTCAGTGTCTTTTGATATTTAATTTCTTCCTGTTACTTGTTTTCATCTGTTTAGGTACTAATAATATTTATTTCTTTGAAACTGCATTCACTTTGCAATTTGGTGGCTGCTGAATTTCCAACAAGTAAGGAGTTTCAAGAGTTTTAGCAAATCCATAAAAGCATTGCATAGTGGCTGATGTGCAGAACTGGTCAGCAAGTCCTTTCGGGTTTTTAGATGTAATTTTCTTACTAGGTGGTGGAAATATCTATTAAAAAGCTAAATGTTTTGTGTAGTAAATATTAATAACATTATACTGCTTTGTTCATTATGCTTTCTAAAAAGCAAAGCTTTTGGCATTTCTTTTGGTAGAGGCTATATGACAGTACATCTTTGTCAAGTAGGTGTTGCTAATGAGAAATTTATTATGCCTTTTGCAAAATTGTTTAGTCCTACTTGGATGTACGGGTGTAAATAAATCCTTTTTATTCTTCAAGTATTGGTAGATACCTTTTTCTTTCAGTTAGCGTCTTAAGACATTAAACAGTGTTTTACAGCAATTCCTTACACTTAAATGCATTCCTTATGCTTACATTCTTAAATGTCTGTGCATCTGTTAAAGAAAGAACAAGGAAACGACCTAATGCAGAGCATTAGGCTCCATAGCTGAAGTCAAATAGACTTGAAATTTTTTCCAAATTTATTCATGCTGTAAAATCTGATTTCTGTTACAGATAGAAGCAGTGACAGAGTAATTAGTCAATATGCTGGGATGCCTGTGAAAGATGAAGTCTCAAATAAGGAGTAAAATATTGTATTCATAGAGAGTAGTTTTTTAATATAATGAAATTCTATTTTTTTTTCTGTTTCTTAGATGATGAAGCATGCCTGGGACAATTATAGGCAATATGGATGGGGACATAATGAGCTCAAACCAATTGCCCGGAAAGGACATTCCACCAACATATTTGGTAGGCTATATTTTCTGGTTTGTTTGTGATTTTCTTTTTTTTTTTTTTTTTTTAAATATTTCCATCCATGTGTCTTCTTTGAAAGTCTACCCAAACTTTCTAGCAAACTCTGTTTTAATAAAAATCTTTTGAAGTGTGAGTGACAGAAATTTATTATGTCAGTGGTATTTCATTGAATTACTTTATTAACCTATCTTTTTGGGAGCAATATGTTCTAATTGTTGCAAAGGCTAAGCTTTGTCTATGTGCACTGATGCTTTGTGTGTGTATATATAAAAATAAAAGTCCTAATGCAATGATGGTTATTTTTTGGGTGTATTTTGAAATACAATGAATATAAATGTGGGTGGTGGTTTGTTTTTTTTTTTTTTAAACCCAGCTCATCTTGTCTAGGTCTTTGTGTTTAATTCCCTGAGAATCATGGAAGAGTTTGAGTTGGAGGGAACATTTTAAAGATGATCTAGTCCAACTTCCCCTGCCATGGGCTGGGACACCTTCCACTAGACCAGGCTGCTCAGTCTCATCCAGCCTGGTGTTGAACACTGCCAGGGATGGGGCATCCACAGCTTCTCTGGGAGACCTTTGCCAGTGCCTCACCAATGGTACCTTAGCACAGTGCAGGGAGAGGGTGTGAGCTGAAGGGAGCAGTGGAGCAAAAGGCTTCTTCCGTGACAGGACATTTCTTAGAAATCAGGACAGCATTGTGTAGTATTCTTTGATATTTTGTTTGTTATCTTGTACATAGGCACTGCCTTAATTTTCGCTAGGAAAATCTCCTCTGAAGCTTTCTGTGATTTAGTTTTATGTTATGAGTAGCTGATGGCTTTCCTTTATATTTTTTCCAGCTGATGAAATTGGATTTGATAGTGAAAAATCTTTAATATTCACCTGTATGATCATGTAGTCTTTCCCGTTGAATTTACTTGCAATTCTGTTGCTTAATTTGCCATGTATAATTTTAGATTAGCCTTGGTTTGTAACCCAGACTCTATGAAGTAAGTTTGTTTTCTTCATATGGCAGGAAAAAAATTTTATAATGTTTGTTTTTAATGTGACTGACATGATATTTTGAAGCAGTTAGGAATTATAATTTCACTGTAGTATTTTCTTTCCATTCCTCCTCTGCTTACTTCTAACATGTCTGCTAATGAGTCTGGAGGATTTCTGCTTTTTTTCCTTGGGATGATTATTCTTTAGAATGCTTATTTTTTGAAATTTTGGCATTGCTTTCTGAAAGAAATTGCAGGCTTTGTCCACGTTAAAGTTTCTGCTCCTCTTGTTCCAGCTCACTCTAGCAGCCAATGCCCTACATGTTTGTCCTTTTAAAATCCAGATGCTATTTTGTGCCATTTAGTTTTTAGCCAAATCATGTCATGATTGCTCTATTCAAGGCTGTTCCATATGAAAACTTTTCTGAAACACATAATCTTCAGCATAAATCAAGTCTAAAATAGAATCAGCTATTGTTCATTTGATGGATGCTTGATGGCGGGGTGTGTGTGTGTGGAAATTGGTCTTTGTACCAAGGGCTGTCTAGGCTGTATTGTTATTCTTAGCTCTTTACTAATCTCTATTACCCCTAATGACATGACTCCCAGCAGTATTTGCCTTTATAAAAGGGTTGCTTAATTTTTTTTGAAACCTCATGCTAGTTTTAATAAAAAGATGCTCAGCAAAATCTGTTTTTATTATTCATCTCAAAGATGATTTGATCCAAACTATTTTCAGCCATTGCTGCAATCCACTATGCTTCCATTTCAATTCCTAGCACGCCTCTGAGATCCTGCAAGGAGATGGTATTGCTGGTTGAACGGCAACCCTTTGCATGAATCTTTGGGAAATCAGGTTTGCTGATAACTCCCAAGTGAGGTTAAACACGGTTCAATTTAGAAGACAAATAAGTCATTAGTCTTCCCTGTTGGACTCCACTTTTGTCTAAAGCAGTGTATAGCTATATCTGTGCCAAGGAGAACACCAGTGTTTCTAACGTTGCAAGATCTACCAGGGTTCAGTCTGGGGCCAGAGAAGGGGAGAGGAGGTGGCCTGCTCTGCTCTTATAAATCTTAGTTTTAAGTAATTAAAAATATAAGGAAGGATAAACTTTATATAAAGCAAGATGCTCTGTGCCTCACTGAAGCATGCCAGAAGGAATGTTTATGGGTTCCCTCAATTATTTGACTTGTATGACAAAACATGCTAGGGTTGCTTTAGTTGGCCTGCAGCAAGAAACTCTTGCCAGTCTTTTTGAGATGTCTGACTGTAAATTGTAAAGGAGAGTCTGCTAAAAATACTGTCTTTCAAACTGTGTAGTTGGGCAGTATCTTGAATAGTACCTCTTCAACACCTGGGTCACAGCATTAGTAGTATGGTACTGCTTTGGCAAAGTATTACTGGGAATGGGTGAGCTTTTAAAGATATTTACATTTAGATGATATATGTAACAAACATTTATAGGTTCTCTGTTGGTGAAATGGGGTGATAACTGCTTTTGAAAAGGCTGGCATTTATTCCTACCCTGTAAGATGAAATATAAAAGTCAAGGAGAAAGTGCAGCAGAAAGGTGTAAATTTTCCTTCCAGTTTAAATTTTTATTTGCAGCTCTGCTGAAGGTTGTAGCAGCTAAGCTGAAAAAAAAAAAGAAAGTTGACCTCTTTTGTTGGACTGCTTAAATTGGTGAAAAAATTTTATGGCAGCCGCAGGGCGTTGTTGCAGAGGGGGTTTGTGTGGGATCTGGATCAAGTTCTCATTATAACACAGAGGGTGAAGAGAAGAGGCTGATGGAAAATGATGCATGTAAGATGATGAGCAAGCACAACAAACACTGAGCTTGCTTCAGAACAGTTTCTGAGTGTAGCACAAACCAGAGTAGTTGATGGTATTGTCAGATTCTCTTCCTGTAATGTAATCTGACTGGATTTGCTTTTGAGGATGTGAGTAACCATCTGAAAGATGCTGTTTGAAGATGATTTGTCCCTGCACTTGTTTGATGACCTGTAGGTGAATATCTCCTGAAAACACAATTAAAATTATTCAGTCCAGATAATCTTCAGAGTTTGAAACTATTATGTGTTTGTGATACCTTTTACTCCAGTATCATATGAACTAATTACTGTAGCATAAGCTGTAAGGATACTTCATTGTGAGTTAAATTGAATAGTTAGTGCTAGTTAGTTTGCATCACTCTTCAATCTCTGTTTTTCTAAAACAATGTTTATTTGAGAATAACTGAATTACTTTAAGGAAAAATATAAAGAAAATAGACAATCCTTGGGCAATTTGGAACATTGTCAGCAAAACTAGAAATCGTGGGCTGTCATCTAACCTGATGCTTTCTGAAATGAGAGTTCTGAAATTTGTGGTGTGTTTTATATTGTTATTTGGGGTTGTTTTTTGGTTTGTTTTGCTAATTTTAACTATCTAAAAATAAAGTGAGGATGTACAGATTGTCAAGTAATAAGTACAAAGTACTGATAGTAATAATGGCAAAGTACTGATACAACCCTTGCAAAATTGAAAACTTCCCATATTACTAGCAGTGCATTTCTAAACCGTGCCTTTGGATGCATTCTGTCTAGAGATAAGCTGCTTTACATGAAGATGATCTGATAATGTATATATCCATAAACAGTTATATGTCTAGGTATGTTTTGAAGGGTGTGGAAAGATTTTAATAATGATAAAAAGTTTTAAAGTTGTAGATGCTTGCATACACACATATGCCCATTCTCATACACAAAGATTTAATAAAGTCATTATTTTGTATTTTGTCACACTAGAACTGTCTCATGCATTGATAGAGCTTTCATGCCTCTCCTGTTCTCTCTTCTCACATGCCACACAAATGGTCAATTTAATCTGAGCTGCCTGCCAGCTTTCTCTTGGAATCTTGTCTGCTGGGGGGAAGAGAGAATTGTCAATGAAGTCACATTGTGGTTGCATTGGTGTTACCTGGTAGAGCCCCAAGGCTGCAATGCAGTGCCTTATCTCTTCCTTAAAACTTGACCAGATAAATCTGTCCTCTCTTTTATGAGGAATTTTTGTCTGGCATGTTAAGTGTCATTGGTGAGCAAGATATGTCCAAGGGAGTAACTCAGGGATTCAGGTGGGGCACCTAGCGTGCTGAACGTTCTCTAATAGACCAGTGGGCTGCTTGGTTTGTACCACATCACTGAGTGTGACCTGTGCTTGTGCACAGCCAGCTTGTGCACAGCCAGCCTCAGCCTTTTGCTGCCAGTGCCACTGGTGAGCCCTCGTGACACGGGAGAAAGTTGCTGAGGCAGCTGCCGACTGCCCGGTGCCGCAGCAGTGAGGGAAGCTCCTGCAGCAGCTCCTTGTGTTGCTAAGCAATGGGGATCTGACAGTGCATTTCTCCCTGTGCCGGGAGCAGGAGCGGCGAGACTCCCAAAGAAAATGCATCTGTCAGATTGCAAGGATGGGAGGCTGTTGCAAGCAGGAGCTGAGTCAGGCACAGGAGCCTGCTTTTCCAATACCTTTGACAAGTGCAGTGTAGCTTGGGAGAGCAGTGCAATTTCTTTGTCTGCTTTGTGGTTCCTGAAAATGAGAGGTGGAATTTTTCTTGTAAGCACTACAAGAAAACACTGTAACAGATTTTTTGTTATTACTTACCCTTGGAAATATTCATTAGTTTATAAGACATTTTTGTTATCTGTCCTTGTAGCAGTTATTGGGATGCCTGAGCTGCTCTGACATTAGCATTGGCTGTCACCTGATTAGTTGCAATTTACTTTTCAAGTTCATATTAATTGAGTGTCAAGGGTGTCTGATTTTGTAAGCCTTTTGTATTTTCTGGTTTGTTTGTTTTTTAGCTGGCAAAACACCTGCAAAAATTTATAAACAGTATGGAGACAAACACTTTTACTGGAAAGAAAATAAATGATACACTTCAAAGACTGAGGAATGACTTTTTGAAAACATGACAGAAAACTTCTGGTGTCTTCTCACTGTAAAATCCGAATGAAAAGACAGATGGGAAACACAGTTTCTGCTCAACATCCTTTTTCTGTGCATGTGTTCAGCCTATGAATCCATGTAGAGGATAAATGAGCACAAAAAGGGAATATGAGGTATATATGTAAACAAAAATGTTCTTGACTAGATGTTATCTTGATGAAAAAGAAAAACTCCTTAGTGAGCAGCAGTTCTTATCTTTTAACTGTACGTGCACACGTAATCTACTCATTATTTCCTTTTTCTGTGGCAAATGAAAGGGGAAAGAAAATCCATTCATGCTAACTAGTAAAGAGAGGTAATTTCACAACGCAAATTTCAGCCTAATCTCTGTATTTCAGGTTCAACTCAATTTTAAAATAAATGGAAATGGCCTTAGGACAGGCCTGTGCATCTGTGTCCTCTGCAAACTCAGTAATGAGTGACTACAGCAAGATAATGTTGAATATTATTTGTACATTGAATGTGTATTTTTTTGACCAGTGACACAAATTTTGGAAAGGTAAAATTTTGAGAAAGACCATAACTCCTGAGTTGCTGGCTTTATTTGAAGCTAGAACCATGTTCTAATATCACAAGGAAAGTTCCTTCAGGTCAGATGACAAATCAAACCATGATTGTTACTGAGTCTTCAAAAATTGCTCACAGCAGGTACCTAGGGGAAGACATGTAAGAGCAGGAAAAGCTTACAGTGAGCTTGTCTCAGAGTACTCCACAGCCTTACAGAAGTTTGTGTAGCGTTAGGGCTCCTATGGTCAGAGGCAGCAAGTTTTATTTAATAACTTCTGGTTTATTTTTCCTTGATTTTGTCCAAACTGCTTTGAAGTCTGGGCAACCTTAAGAGCAACATAACCCATTACGAGTGGTTCCATAGTTTGAATTGATATTGTGTAGAAAATACTTTAGTTTTGAAGTCTGCTTGCTCTCCTAGGTGACTAGTTTTGGTGTTGGAAAAAATCAACCCTTTATTCATCTCTTCCTTGCCATTCACGTGTTTGTAGAACTGCATATGCTCTCAGTAGTGCCCCTGTTTTCATGGAGAGTCTTGGCCTGTTAACTTATTTCTTGTTCTTACATTTTTTCATACCTGATATGTTGTTATCTTCTTTCTTTGTATATTTTCAAGGTGTTGGCTTTGGTTGGGTTTTTTTTTTTTTGGTCTTTGAGAGGAAGACTAAAACTTTGTTCCATTTTCTGTTTTGTTTGCTGTTCCTTTCCTAATAATTCTGTTTTCTGTCTTCTAGGCTCCATGTTGAGTCTACAAACACATGACAGGGTTTTCTGCGGTAGCATTCCTTTTGGAAATTGTCATCCACTGTATCCAATGATATATTTAAATATTTTCAGTTATTTCATATTTAAGCTTTTGCCTGAGCAGTTGTCTCAGTAGGATCCCACTGGTGGTTTTACCTCACGCTGGTGGTTGTTTACACGTACCCCTTTTTGTATATTTTAAACCATTATTCATCTACATGAGAACGATTTTCTTTTACCCTGTGGCAGGTCAGTTTTCTTGAGAGCTCTTGTTAAGGGGTGGTCTCACATCCCTTTTGTTTACGTTCTCTGTCCATATGCAAGTTCAGTTCTTAAAAAGACCTTAACATTGATGCTAAGATAAGACTTCCCTCTGCAAAATTTCTGACTTTTCCTCAGCTTATCTCATTTAAAGCTGTCTTCTGATGGGTGCTGCCATTTGGGCAAATAGTGATTTGTTAACACTGTTTTGCTTCACTGCAATACATATCATGCTTATTCAGAATATAGTTGTTCTCTGAAACTTGCAAATTTGTGCAGACAGGATACAATCTGGCTCTGTGTTCCCTCTTAAGTGCTTTACAGAACTGGTGCTGTAGATAAAACCAACTGCTTAGCTAAGAATGTTTTTTGAATGTCATTGATATTTCATCAAACTGTCACAAGTGTGCCTATGCATATCAGGAAAATTCACCAAGAGCAGCTGTTGTCTTCTGTTCTTTTTAATAATACAGAATTCCTGCTGAATTCTTCTCACACAGTTTGTATTAGTTCGTGTACAACACATTTAGGGCAGTTGTACTCAGTGGCTTTTTTAAGTGTTTCTGAAGCAATTATGTTAAATACTATTCAGAAGATTGAAAATCCTGCTTTAACCAGAAAATGCTACAAAACAAACAAACAAAAGATGCACAGATGCAAAGTGGAATTAGATAAACATACCTCATTTCTGTAACCTGCCTTGTAGAATAGTGAGGTAAACATCTGCATGAAGTGGTAATGAAAAAATTAGGTCATACTAGAGTTCAGGGCTGAGGCTCAGACTCAGAATTTTGATTCTTTCCAATAGCATTTTCTCCTGTTCTTCTCTTATAAACCAGATGGTTTGCTCTGATTTAGGTTGTGGGAATGCTATTCATGAATTTAAACTTTCTTCCTATCATTTGGAATTGAAAGCAGAGGGTATAATAAGGAAATAAAGTTAAGGCTATGCAGTCTTGTTTTGGACTGTGTTAAAATATGAACAGGCATGACAGCTGAGTACGAATTAGCATACTGAGGTCTAAAACTAAATCTGCTGAGGACAACTCCATGGGCACGTGTACAGTGAGGGAGTCAGGTGTGGGTACGCTTTGCTGTCATCTGAAGCCAGCGGATGTACGAGGCAGCTGGAATTCAGAAACGGTTCAACCATGTGAGTGGATCACTCTGCTTGTTCCTAATACACTGACACTGTTCACTCAAGTTTTGCACCCTTCTGGTAAAGTTTTATGACTGTCCCACTGAAAATCTGCTCCTCTTATGCTGTCCCAAAGAAAATTTAGGATGTGGATTGGACCAAAATGTGTGTAAGTGGCCCAAATATAAAGATAGAAAAGCTTATGTGCCATCATGGCTCTTAGGTGAGTGTTTTTTGATATGCGTTTCCTACTGCCTAGCTTACAAAGTAATTTAGCTTACAATTATCTGAGAGAGATTGTATCTTGTCTTGGAAGATCTCTACTTAGCTTGCTTCATACATCAGGTCACACAACTATACTCAAGCCCAGATAACATCTTGTTCTCTTATTTACTCTCATGTATTAATCTTGCTTTGCTTGCTGCTGTGTTTAACTGATTGCTGCCAGTGTTTAGGTTCTTCGTACTTCCAGGCCATCATTCACAGATACCTTTCCCTTCAGTCTTTCACTTCCTGTGTTCTCAAAATGCACTTCCTTCAGATCTGTGGTTTTGGTTAGTTTTGATTGACTGCTTTGTGTGTGCAGCAGATTTGCCATCACCATTCATTTCTCACAGGTTGTTCTTGCTTTCTTTCTGATACACTTCCATGGCCTCCTTGGTACTCAATGCTGTCTCCTCTCCCTCCTTCCTTTCCTACTCTGAAATTCATCCTAACCTTTCTCTCCTGACATTGTGGCCTTTCAGTTGTCACCAGGTCTTAACCTTCCACTAACTCGGATCATAGTTCCAGCATTAATCTTTATTATGGTCTGCACACAGTCCTCCTCCTGTGTACAGTAATTCAGTTTGGTCTTTGTGCTTAAAAATAAAAGAACAAAAAAATACGTAGAAAATTGGGTAGAAATGTAGAAAATTGAAATAGTCTGAGGACATTCAGGCTTTTTTCTAGGGGAACTGCATTCAACTCTTGCTTGCATGAATTTTGAATTAATTTAAAGGGCCATGTAAGATTTAGTTAGGGAGCAAAGTAAAGCTATCAAGTGAAGAGCAGTCGAAGGTTTATTGCAATATGGATTCCTAGACAAAGTTTTAAAATTTGGGTCTTAAGAACATAGGTATTTAAGCAGCAGTTTGATTATTAACAAATACCAGCAGGTCCAGTTTTTAACAGGTTCAAAGTCTAGCACACAATTCAGTGTTCTACTGCCATTACTTCCTCAGTTATGAAATTAAGGAAAGCATTATAATTGATTATTTAATGTTATTTATTTGCTAAAGTACTCTATTGTCTGGTACAAAACATTAAGACCTCCTTTTCATCTTGTCTATTATCAGCAATTTAACAGAACTAAGCAATCAACATGCTTAGTTTTTTGTTCTGCTTTTTTAATTAGTCTAAAATGTTAAAGGCAATTGGTTTCTTCATGGATACTTACAGGCTTATTCATTGCATTTTATGACTGAGCTGAAATCCTACACTGCAGTTTTGTATGAAATGTATAGTTTCATTGACTAATTTTGAAGCACTTGTTTTCTCAGTGAAATTAAACTCTCTTGTTCAAAAGTTTAATTAATTTTCTTAAACGTTATCTTGTTCCTTGTGAGTCATTAAGATATTTTGCAAGTGGTATGCTTCAGTAGTGGCAGCTTTATTGCCAGAGCCTCATTAGAGATACAAAAAACTGCTGATAATTGTTTGCTTTTAATTTTCATGTTACATATTTTCCTACCATGTCTGTAATTGTATCACATCAAGAAATCCTGTTGCTACAGTCTGAAAACTTGAATTATTTGAATCTTTGGGAGTAGAAATTGGTATAATTTCTAATATTTAGTGCAGTCTTCCCCAGTATGTATTTTTCAGCCATTATGAATCTGGGCAGACAGGAATATCAATAACAAGAGTATTTATTTTCTTTAAGATTGTAATAACTCTGTATTTAATGTCAGGCTGAGTTTATCAAGGAAGCATTTTCACTCAGTTGCTAGGGATTAAAACAACTGCCTGTGTGAAAAATAACTAAACTTTTAGGTTCAAAATGTGAGAGAGTATATATTCCTCCTTGGGGAGTCTTTACATCTCCTCTTTTGTTTCTGGAATCACTGTGGTTGAATAGGGAGGATCTGCTCTATGCTTGTCTACACACCGATGGTTGGGTTGCTCTGTCAGTAGTGCTGGACCAGTCTGAAGCTGAGTTCATCTGCTTTAGTGGAAATTTATCTTAGAAATTGTGGTAAATTATCCCTTGACGCTTTGGTCCTCTTCCATTCCTTTTGCAGGCTGATCCTCCCTCCACCCCCAAG
Source organism: Pachycephala philippinensis (assembly GCA_013397055.1). Taxonomy (NCBI): domain Eukaryota; kingdom Metazoa; phylum Chordata; class Aves; order Passeriformes; genus Pachycephala; species Pachycephala philippinensis. The sequence goes on along the minus strand of VWZT01010584.1, from coordinate 147,505 downwards.
TAGCTACACCGGTAATCAAGCATGTTCTGCACCAGTAGGAGTAGGTTCAGCTTCCACTAAATAATGTCTGTCCAGGGCCCTGGAAAAAACAAGGACTGGATATGAAACTGGCTGAGACCAATACTATTTCTGGCACACGAGGTCTGTTTGTATCTTGTGGTTCTGTCGATCAGTGTGATCATCCCATTGGCCATGGGAAGCTGTTTTGAGAGTGAAAGCTATTTTCTTGCATCTAGTTCTCTAGTGTTTGCACATAACTAACTATGGATTCCGGCGTTTCTATTGCTTTGGAAGATAAGTCTGCTTTCCAGTGTATAAAGTAACTAATTTCAGTTGCAGGGATGTCTTAACACAGAGATACTTGCTCTTTGTGTGATGTAGAGACAGTTGTCTTCAGTAATGGCCCAGATGCTTTTACTGTATCCAACTGCTTGTTCTTCCTCAATCTTGCCCATTCCCTTAGCTTTCTTCAAAATGTGGCTGCTGCTGATGTCTGCAGGCTGTCCTTGCAAAGGAGAGTAAGTCTTTATTGGATTCCTGTATGATTTTGTCACTGGTTTAGGAAATATTAAAAGCCTACCTTGAATGTAAATGGACTGATGAGTATCCTGCTTGTGGACATGTCATCTGCTGTCTTTTCTGAGGAATAATGAAATGCTTCTTTCTCAGTCACTGCTTGAGGTAGGAGAGTAGGAATTGTTACATGCATCTCTTAGGCCTATTTATATGACTTCCTTGGAAGCAGAGTGGCCTCAGTAGTTTTCCACTTAGGCTGGTTTCCTTGACTTTGTAGCAGCAGTGAACATTTTGGTAATTAGAGATCCATTTGAGTAGGCTGGATTTCCTTCAGGTTTGCTACTCCTTCAGCAAGTCTCTGGGTAGATGCCAAGCGTGTTGTAAGACACTCACACACTTGTGGCACAGAAGTGTTGCAGCACAGGCAGAGGGAGAAAGGATAAGAAGGAAATTCTCTCTCCAACCTTTTGCTTACCCCTGGTTTATTCACTGTGGGGAGGGGTGGGAAAGAGAAAGCCTTTATGCTGTGCAAGCGTTGCTCAGCAATAGTCAAAATTTCTGGTGTGTTTCCAACACTGGTTTAGTCACACATCCAAACCCCACAGCACCATACAAGCTGCTGTGAAGAAAATTAACCCACTCCCATGCAGACTCACTCCCTGCTCAGCCTTCCACTTGGGCCGATGAAAGCCCCTATGGAAGTGTCTTTCAGGAGAAGTAACAAGACTTGTGTGTGGTGTATACATGTTGAAGTAAGGAGGAGGTATGGTGACATGTTAAATAATGATGAGTTTCTGTGAAGCATCTATTTGATTATTACCTTGTAGCTTAGTGCATGACTTCAGTTTGCTGGTGCAGTGTTTTAATTTGTCATCTTGTTCCTTATTTAACTTGTATATGTTTCATATCTTCAGTCGTTTCTGTTCGTAATTGATCTATGCTTATTCATCTATTTTCTCTAGTACCTCACTGCTTGCAGTCTCTTCTGCTTCCACATAATAAATACACTAAGCAACCCTGAGCTGATATCAGACTTTCTAAATCTCTACACTTTTTCTTATGGTATAATGAAAATGGGCTGTTTATTTTCTTCATATTCCTTTTGTTGTGGAACACTTGACAATGATCTGTCTCCCTTGTACTTTTGATAGTCTCTTGTGAGACTTTCAAATGGTACTAATAAGCCAGATCTTCATCTAGTGCTTTGGCATACTGAAAGAAATCTAGATAAGAAGACCATTTTTCTTTTAGAGGCCCTGATGTTTACACTTAGTCATATGATTTGCTAGAAATTTCAAACTGTAGATTTATGTGGTATCAAGTGAAGGAACTATTTGGCTTATCTCAGGAAACTGAAGTCTACCTAACTACAAATCTGAATTACCATTTTGCAGTCTTTTGGAATAATACTCTTGCTTAATGAGAGTGTGCACAATTTTCTTAATAGTTCAGCTATTTCACTGCTAAATTCTTTTCCATTAGCTCATGATGGATGTTCTGTTTTATTTAGAAGAATGAGCATTGCATTCATTAGGCAAACTTCATTAAATTTGGCGCTCAATCAACTAGAACTATAATTATATGGAGAGGAAACTTCCTAATCTGACGTTTGTAAAACTGAGTCTTTTTGGAATCAGTTATTATCTTATGCAACATGACTAGCTGAGCCTTTGTATTGAACAGAGGCAGACCCTGGGAGGAGTGCCTTCAGCTAGCAGAAGTGTTATTTTCTATTATAGTTTAATTGTTTTATAGCCTTTTTTTCACCACAATGAGACATCTGCTCCCTCTGTATCTGGAGCAATAATAGACTGCTTGAGGTGGTAGCAAGAAGTGTATACTCTAAACTGTTACCTCATTATTTAGGGTTACTTTATGGCTCTTCAAATGATACCTTCTGCAGTTTAATTCCAGGAAGGTTATCCCCTTGTCCTTCAAGGCAAAATTTATGGATCTTGGCATGGCTATGAAAGGAAAAAAAGAACATTCTCTATTATGAATGGAAAATTATTTCACTTTGTGACTTTAGATGAATGGTCTCTATCAGCATCAGTAGTGGGAAGTATCACTGCCTATCCATTTCTGCTTTACCTGTAGCAGCACACGTGACTCTAATGCAGGCTAGTGATTGGAACACTTGCTGTTTCTTCCTTCTTCAGTTTTCAGTCGATGCCTTGCTGGTAGTGCAGTACATTTTAAGATGAAGACAGCTATTACAATGTCACTGCTTGTTTTGGTCAAGCTGTGGATACAGAAGAATTCAGTGGAAGCTCTTATTTAAGAACAAATTAAGAATGACATCCTTGCCACATAGTCCTTGAAGAAAGAAGCTGAGAGCAATTAATTAATTTTACTTTCTGACCGAACATAGCGTAGCCCACAAATGGTTTTACGTTGTACCTATCTTGCGGTATGGGGCAGCCAAGGTGTTACATGTGTATTGTCCTTAGTGTTGTATTATGTTCAGTTCTGCCCTGTATTCTTGTAGGCACAAGACTTCTGAGTGCAAATTCTGCATTTTGGACTTTTCCACCTCAGTGCCCATGAGGAGGGAATTAGCTTGCTTCCTGCTGCCTGATTGACACCAAAGGAAGAATGGGTAGACAATCTGTTGCGAAGTATTGACTTGTCATCTCTTGACCTTTTGGAAATGTGTTCAGCCAAAAGGGTTTAAAAATGCAAAGATTGTTCCTTGAGTCTTCCCCAAGGAAGAAGTACTCATGTGTAGAAAAAAGAAAAATAACTCAGATTTGGTTGAAATAGCCTGCTTATATGAAAAAAGAAAAACTAATAATTTATTATAGGTCAGGATATAAATGCTATCCTTAGGAGATTGTGATAAAAGATAGTTGAGTTCTCCCATGGAGTCTAGAAACTACAACCATACTGATCTGTGCCTCAGAAACAGGTGCCCATCACTGCTTAGGGAAGAGGCATGAGAGAGTAGAGGGGGCTTTTCTCAGTAATGTTTTGTTGGACATTCATGGTTCTAGGAAAGAAACATAAAAGGTGAAAGAAAGGAGTGTAAAAGCAGCCAGAGGGAGGGCTTGAAGAAACTATTAAAGTGTGGCCCAGACAAAAGCTTAGAATGGGAGCCTATACCTTTAATTGACTCTTAGGGACAAAAAGTGATGAACAAGCTGGTTTTACCGTATGGGGCTGTATTTGGCAAAGTCATTTTGTTCAATCATTATGGGATGCACTGGGGAAACGATGAACACTTTTGTTCAGCTCTGGAGAGAGCTCTGTTCTCTCTGAATGCATCTATTGGGTTTATGAGATAGCAGAAGTTATTATGTGCTTTTTCATTTCCATGGCCCTTCTTTCATGGTTCTGTGCAGAGAACTCCATGAAAAAGGTTGTTTAAATTTGTGGTTTTGAAGATACTTTCTTGAGGGCTGGCAAGTAGATATTCTTGCCCCCAACATACTGCTCTCCCACGTTGTGGACAGTGGAAAGTAGTTCTGAGATCTACAAAACTGTGGAAGATTGTACTGTGGTGTCTGAAGTTTTTTGGAGTACGTGTGGGGAGGTAGAGTGGTGGACAATGACACACCAGTCCATTTCCTTGCAATGTGTTCTCCTCATCCCATGCCACTTGAAGAATACAAGAGCTTACTGATGTGATTACCACTGTGTTTAAGTTGGAATGTTTTTACTTTTTGAAACTATTGCAAGAGGAACTTTCACGACTTTCCAAGATCTATGTATCCCTATTTGTTCAAACACTTCGTATATTTGAAAATTTTATCAATGTGATTTAAATAAAGGAACAGAAATTACTTTAAACATGTCATGGAAGCAGTATAACACATTCCAACTTTATGTTAAAAAATACTTTGTCAGTTGGTACTGAAGGTAGTCCTTGTGTCATGGTCTTACTTGCCTATTTTTGAAGTGATAAATGAGATAACTGTCACATTATGCTTTTGAGAAGGTGCTAAGTTAAGTGTAGTGCTGTGGCTCTGCTCAAAGCAACCTCCGCTTCAGCACAAGCAGTGGAATTTGTCATTTGGCTGAAGGTGATAAACCTTACAGTGCTTAAGCACCACAGTGAATTAATTTCCTGAGAGTTATAGGTATGGCTGATGGACAATGTGTCAAAGGATTTGTCTTCTAATTAACCTTGCAAAAGGTAGTGTGTCCCAATCTGTACGTGAATTTTCTTAACAAACACCACCAACTTTAGGCTTTCCATATTTAATTGAAATTAATTAAAACCGATGCATGGCTATTCTTTAAATTAGTTGGTAGTTACTTTGTCATGGATACTGTTGGGTTTAATTTTTATTATTTGGGGAAAGAAGCCACTGAAAATGGAATTAAGCTTACATGTCAGTCATTTAGGTGTGTGAAAGAAACACAGTGGGGGTGATGGCTTCGTTCAGTTACTGTTACGCTTGAGGGGGGAAAAAATAGCTCTAACTATGTGAAAGTGAGAAATGGATGAATAGAAACTACCAAGCAGGAACATTGTGCTGTAGAGATTCCCATTGTAGGTGGAAAGCACATTAAAAGAACCCTAAAATTGACTTGTTAGGATGCTACCGTCATTAAATTGCTAATCATAGTTATTGCACTGGTTTATAGATTACAGGTATGAACAGTGAAATTTGGCTGCTTTGCTAGTGCACAGGAAGTTTCATACACTCCGCAAAAACAGATAACCGACGATAATTTTTGCTTTCCTTTAGAAACAAAGATCTGTGCCTACTTGAGGGCAGCAGCTTGGGTTGGGATGGCCTAGGGAGACCAGGGCTGTCATGGGCCATGGCTCACCACCTCGTCATCCCATGCACAGACCGATGAGTCACTCATCAATCAGCTCTAAATTGCTGCTGTTTCAAGTGAATGGCATTTTAGCTTAAAGCGCCATTGATTTTTATTTGGCTTTCAATGCTCCACTTGAAGTGGTGCCAGTTGAGAAATCCATTAGCGGCTCCTAGTGCGGGTCCCTGCAGGCGCCCAGGGGAACATCTTGGGACTGCGGCTTTGGCAGGCGTGCCAGGCCAGCGCTCCCCTGCTCATCGGTCCGTGCTTTTCAATGATTAGGTAGCATCCATAATTGCAAAACTTGGAATATTTCAGAAGTAAGTGTTGGGAAATGCAAGGCATTACTGCAAGTATTGATTGCTTTATCTTGCATCTGCCTTTTTTTTTATTATTTCCTAACTCTTCTGTTCTAGAATTCCTAGTAGCTTTTTGAAGCTGAACATCTTTCTTGTCCTTTGGTTTTTTGTGGCGGTTTTTTTTGTGTCAAAGTACAGTTGCTCAAGTTCAAGTTAGGAAAGCAGATGAGAAGGGCTCTTTTTTCTATCTTTAGTATTCTTTTTTCCCCCAGAAGCCAAACTGTGCCAGAGGATTCATGCTTTGAAAGAGAACCAGGAATCCTCATATGTACCTGATAATTCCTTGCTCATTTTGATTATTCTTTGTGCTTTGTACACCTTTGTAGTAACTTTGCTTTGCTACTGCTTGGGTTATTTTCTCATGTTTGTGATGTTTAAGAAGAGTAACAAAATAGTCACTTGTAATGGAAATCCTTCTTTTTGCGTGTAGGAAACTCACAAATGGGTGCTACCATAGTAGATGCATTGGATACTCTTTATATCATGGGCCTTCACGATGAATTCAGAGAAGGACAAGAATGGATTGACAAAAATCTTGATTTCAGTGTGGTAAGTAGAGCTTGCCCTAATATTTCTCTAGTCCTTTTCACAGTGTTGATCTTGGGGAGAGACGGAAGAGGCCTTTCAGGTAAAACTTAAACAAACTTATGCATCAAAATGTCAGATGTAAACTTTAGTGACATTCTCTGTGTATCTATTTTAGAAAAAAAAAAATCCTCCAACCCTTTCATGCTTACAATTGTAAGTAAAGATACATCTATATATTGTATTTTCAAAGTGCGAATTATAATTGGATAATGGAAGAAAAGGGAGGTATTTTGTGAGAAACAACCAGGCTTCAGAAATGAAGACATAAAGATGAGATTTTGCTGCCTGATAGTAGTTGCAAATAAGTGTGCTATGAAAGACAGTTTTCCCCCAAACTACAGTGTATGAATTACTTAAGAATACAATCTCTTCCATTTCTTAAGAGTTTTAATGTAAAATATGCCTTTTGAATTGTTGAGTTTTCCTACAGGCTCTTAATCTATCACAAGAATTTCCCAGTTGGTTGTACAGCATCTGACAACATTGAGAGTTTGGAAGCATTAAATGGAAGAAATGACTCTGTTCTAGTCTTATTGATTAGTGTTCTTAGTACTAATTTTGAGACTGTCACAGACTCTGTGATGGAATTTGTATTTCAGTCCTTGGATTTGCCCTATGGTTTCAGAAATAATTTTTCATTCAGTAAATGCACATAATGAGATGTACTTATACACTCAGAATTCAGCAAATGCTTACTGTTGTTTCTCTATTTTATCCTACTTTTCAAATATTATTTGTTTGGGCTTTTTCCTTTTGATTTATACCTTGACTGTCTGGCAAACATCAAAGAAATTTTACTCTGCTTTTTCAGTTAGTGCCAGATAATTATTCAGTCTAAAACTGAAGATCCTAAATATATCAGAGACAGTGTAGACATAATGATACCATTATGAGGGTGAACTAAATTGCTTCCATAACTTTTGTCTGATCTAAGGCAATTTCAATATAAATTTGCAATATTAATCTAGGATTTTGATGGAAGAAATTTACATGACCCTCTGGGGTTCAATTACATCTTCCTATGTATCAAAAACCATTTCTGAAGGTTAATGAGTTGTCTTGTGTATACACCAAACTTGAGTAATCTCCTTATATGGTTTGGAGTTTATAAATAAATACATAAATTTGTTCCTCTTGGATTCTTTTACTGGGAAATGGAAATCATTGGTTTTGCTTTACACTGTCCCACTGCATGTGTGATTCATGACTTTAATAGGTATTAAGTGGAATTATGCTGCATTGGTGTTATTTTTCTTGTATCACCTCTATGTGAAAAGAAAAAGCCTTTTACTAAAAACATTTGGGAGTATTTCAAACTTTTGACTTTTAATCTGTGCTGTTTGAAGAAATCTTTATTCATATAATCTTTCTGAAATATGTAATATGTGCACAATGCATTTAGTTTGGATCCAAGCACTGCAGGTGCCATAGAAATAGCACAAAAGGAAAGACATACCTGTAAATGTCATTTCACCTGTGTGCAGATTGGTGAGTCAGCTTGTTCAGTGCATGTTATAGTGACTTTTCTGGATAAAAGGAAGAGTCTTGCCTATCTCAAAATCTCTTAATAAAACTACATTTCTGTGTCTAATAGGTTGAACAGAAGTTTATGGGGGAGACAGATGGAGAGTATGCGGAAAATTAAGTGAATGGGGCACAGAGGGAATCAGAAAGATGTTAAAACTATCTGGTTCCTCTTAATGTTTTGTGGGTTAAATGAGTCAAAAGATACTGTTGAATTTAGCCTAAGGATAATAATGGGGAGGAAGGCAATAAAATAGTTTATTTTCTTGAGTTTCTCCGTGGTCTTGCAGTACTTCTTGTCATAACAGAAAGGCTATTCCTAGACAAAGAGTATGTTAAAATGGAGCTCTGAATTTGAGCTTAGTAATTTAGGTTAAGAAAGTGCATTATGGAAATTCTCTAATTATTATTTTGCTTTATCTTTTAAACCTAGAAGGTTTGGTGTTATGCTGAAACATAAGAGAAAAGATGCTGAATTATGGAAATGTACAGTCTTTGCCTTCTTTCCCACCAGCCCCAAATTACTGTAATTGCACTTTGTGGTGATAAAATGGTTAGAGGGCAGGAGAAAAACTAATTTGATTTTAATAATAAAATCAGTTGAAGCTGTAACTAGAATTGTCATTTGGTGTCATGAAGATGTGCACGAGAATTTCAGTATGGATCTAGAGACTACAACAGTACAGACCCTTGCATCTGGATTGCCTTGGGATATGTACTGTCCTCTGCCTTGACAATTTTTTTTTCTTCCTGGATTAAGGAGTTGATTAATTATTTATTTATGCTTTCTTTCTGTTCCAGAATTCCGAAGTGTCTGTTTTTGAGGTCAATATTCGCTTCATTGGCGGTCTTCTAGCAGCGTACTACCTTTCAGGACAAGAGGTAAGGAGACTGGAAGTTACCTGAAATTCAATGTATTCTAGCAAATGTTGCATATGGAGACTTTTCTAGGATCTTGATTTCTCAGTAGCTTGCAAACTAATTTCACAGCAGTCATTTGTCCAAAGTAACCAAATTCTTAGGGTATGGAATCTTTGAAGTTTGTTTCTACCTAGGTCTCATGCTATTTAGGACACTTTGTTACAGTTTTGAAATGCTTCTTTTATCAAGATGTTTTCAGAAGATATCCACTCAAGCATCAGCTTGAAATGTCAAGTGAAATGTCAACCTTCTCATGCCAACAATAACTTGTTTTGATATTCTGTAACTCCATGAAGGTAGAAATAATAGCTTTGTCACTTGTCCTGCAAGGCTGTAGATTTGCCTCATCAAAGTGCTACTCAATCGTCTTACCATTTTCTCGGTGACAAACTGAGAAATAGCAAGCCAGTTTTATACAATTTTTGAAACTTCTCTTAAAAAAGATGTAGAGACGTGCTTAGATTGAAAGGATGCCTATACCCAAAGACTTGTAACCATGGACTTCCTTAGTCCAGCAGTCACAGTACTGTGACCTCTTATTTCACATACTTTAACAAGGCCTGATCCCCAGCTCTTCTGACGTCGTAGCAGCTACCTGTCTTTAAGCTATTGCCCATGTCTTTGATTTCTTTGGTTTTGTCCTTTATTTGTCACGACCCTTCCATAGCCCACTACCAGACATATTTCATGGCTTCAGGATTTCAGTGTTCATAGGTATCATCCTCCTTTGTTTAGGGAAGCACCACATACATATCAACAAGTTCTCAGGGATTTTAAGCCTGCAGCCCTAGAAGTCACCAAGAGAAAACCCATAGCTGGTTGGTTCTTTAAGTCTTTGACATCATCCTGGATCTGTGAATTTTGTCTTTTATGAGTGTCTTCTCTTTGGAAGAAGTGCTCAGTGGCAAAGCAAAAATCCTGTGTACATGTTGAAAGAAATGGGTAGTTTGTTTTTCATTCAGTGCTCCTGCTTCACCTTCTTCAAACTGGAATATGCTCCTTGGAGGCATCTACTGTGAATATGAAAAACCTCAGAGAAAAAGCAAGGATCGCACATTCATAGCTGGATTGTTTGTACAGATTGATACAGCACCTGCGCACAAGCTTCTCAAAAAGAACTTTTTTGCCCCATTATGCAGATGGGTGTAGCCAAACACTCCCAAAACACATGCTTTGCCTGCATTTATAAAGCTGAATATTTCTTTCTTAAATTTGCTTCTAACCTCTTGGTGGAGTCAGAACAAGCTCCTTTGCTTAAATAGCTTTAATTTCTTTCTTTCTTAGAAAGCACCTACCCTCTCTTTCCTAAATGTTGGCTGGGCTGAGTCTTTTGTTTTTAAGATTTTTATGGCATCATTCTCTCCAACAGACTTCAAATGCTTCATGACTTGTGATACAAGATTATTCCCGTCAAATGCCCATATGTATCATCTTTATTTTCCTAAAGAACTGCTAAAAAAAAGTGCTCAGACTGCATTTCTTTCAAAATAGTGTGGCAGCTAGGATTGCTTTGGGTATCTGAGAGACTGCTTCATTTGCCAAGTTGGATGGGGTTTCTCTGCAATTTGTTGTTGTGGATATGACAAGCAAGGGAATTTGAGGCTCTTCAGCAACTGAGCCCAGGAGAGACACCTGCGCCTGGGAACTCCTTGGAGCTGGAAACAGGTTGCTTGAGATGTGATTTCCAATCTGGTCTTCTCTCCTCTGTTCCCAAGAAGGGAACATATTCCTTAGCTCAGGATTGTGGCATGCTTGATTTCTTTATTCACTGCATTCAGACATGGTGAGAAGACACTTTTTAGCATCGCTAAGACAGACAATTCACAGCTGTTTGGATGTGTCACCTGATCAGGTTATGAACATGCACGTGGGGTTACACCTTTAAAGCAGTCTCTGTCTCCTGGTAGGTATCCTTTCTTTGTTCATCAAGCTGTCATTTACTTGATCATATTCACTTGCCACACCTTGTTAAGACTCCAGTCCCCATCTTCCTACCTCCAAGCCTCTACTTCTGCAAGACTGTTGCTAGATTGGTTTAGAAGGTTGTCATACTGATTTCCATACTTTTGCATGTTTTGTTTGATGTATTTAAAGTAAGGTCCTGTACAATGAACAGGCTGATTTGAATTAATTCTGTTTTTCTCCTTTTAATAAATACAAATTCTGCTTAGGTCTGCAACAGGAGTTACTGCTGTTTGGTGATAGTTACAAAAACTGTTCTTATTTTATTTTGACTCCTGTCACTTAGTCTTGATAAAGGTGCTGTGGGGACAACCATAAAACAAAGTGTCCAAGACTCAACTTCAGTTGTGGAACTTTAGTAATTTGTAAATGGCCACATCTGGAGAATTTTATAGTCATCATGGTTTATCTACAGTGCCCTTTGTAGGGAGAGGGTAATTGTGCTTGATAGGATTTTATCTGATTGAGTCATAATGGTAGATACTGACTGTAGTTTTCAAGTACAGCAGACTATTAATTTAGATTAAATGGTCCTTTTTAATGCTGTTATTGAAAACATGTTAGTTTTTAAGGTTTTTTTAGCATGTCTAGTGGCATAACTCTGGCCTCCATGCTGGATTTAAACTGTCGTGTTACTGGTATTACTTAGAGGAGCATCAACTGAGATCATGGTTTTAATAATGCTGATTATAGTTAATGGTAGAATTTTAAGCCTTTCATGTTAAAATTGTAAGTTTTGCTGTCCTTTTATCATAAAGGTTCCCTCTTACTCACTGCAGTGTATGGGTGAATAATGAAATATATCTCCCTTACAACCAAAAATAAAGTTGCTGTTTTTAGCAGCTGACAGCTTGGCTGAAAATGCTGTAGGCTTGTCCTGTCCGGTGTTGAGTCACAGGCCTTACTTTGTGAAACATGACACGTGTAAATTTTTTAACAGCTCGGCCTTTCACATGTGGGGATTTCTGCTGGACTTTTCATGAGTGATGAGCATGTAAAGCTAAAGCTTGAGAAGCATGCATTTTGGAGGAAATGTCTTGGTTTTCTTGCCTCACTCTACCTTTCTGCTGATGTAGGGAGACAAAATTGTTTCTCTGTCTAACAGGGAGTTCTCCTGATGTGTGAAAGATCACCATCTTTCTTCATTTTTCCATGTAAGCATGCCTTTTGAATAGAAGGCAATCAAAATATGCCTGTGAACCTTGACAGAGTGGAAAATTTGCCCATGCATTGTTTCAATCGTCTGAAGTTGAAACAACACTGATACCTCTCTGGTGGCAGGGGTTATAGGTCTGCAATCTGGGGGGCCCTTGTTTAAATCCTCTGCACAATATGTTATTCCCGGCTGATTGTGGACAGGCCATCTGGTGTCTGGCTAGGTGTATGTTATCAGATCTAAGTGTGCCTTCTCTGTCTCAGTTCCCACAGAGAAATGAGGTCTCAATCTGTCATTGATTTTGAGATTCTTTGGGCCAGTGACTTTTCTCCAGGGTATGTTACTGAAATATATAATGAATATATGCTAAAACAGTGAAATATAAAATCATAGAATGGTTTGGGTTGGAAAGGACCTTTAACGATCATCTAGTACAACCCCCCACCACAGGCAGGGACACCTTTCAACAGACCAGGTTGCTCTGAGCCTTCTGACCTGGCCTTGAACACTGCCAGGGATGCTGTGTCCACAGCTTCCCTGGGCAGTAGGACCTCATTATCCTCATTGTAACAAATGTCTTCCTAATAGGGCCCTAAGAGGGCTTTGAGCAGCCTGATGTGGTGGAAGGTGTCCCTGCCCACGGCAGGAGTTGGAACTAGGTGATTCTTTACGGGTCTCTTCCAACCTAAACAGTTTTGTGATTATATCCACNGGCCTTGAACACTGCCAGGGATGCTGTGTCCACAGCTTCCCTGGGCAGTAGGACCTCATTATCCTCATTGTAACAAATGTCTTCCTAATAGGGCCCTAAGAGGGCTTTGAGCAGCCTGATGTGGTGGAAGGTGTCCCTGCCCACGGCAGGAGTTGGAACTAGGTGATTCTTTACGGGTCTCTTCCAACCTAAACAGTTTTGTGATTATATCCACTCTAATCCTACCCTCTTTCAGTTTTATAACAGTTGTCCCTTCTCCTGTCATTAGAGGCTATAGTAAAAAGCCTCTTCATCTTTCTTATATGCCAGGCCCCCTTTTGGTGCTGGAAGGTGCTATAAGGTCCCTCCAGAGCCTTCTCTTCTCCAGGCTGAACAACCTCAACTCTCTCAGCCTGCCTTCACAGGAGATGTGCTCCAGCCCTCTGATCATTTTTGTGACCCTCCTCTGGACCTGTTTCAACAGGTCCACATTCTTCCTTGTATTGGGACCCCAGAGGTGCAAACAGTATTAGGGTCCTCAGTATAAGTGGGGGGTTATAATGTAATTCTTTTGAAATTATACTGCCAAACTAAAGAAAGAGGAGGTTGGACCAGATACCCTGTGGTCCCTTCCAACCTGACCAATTCTGTGAAAGAAAAAGAGGCTCAATAAAAAATGGAGGAAAAAAACATGATCTCTCCTGGGAGTGCTGTGTGTCATAAAATAATAGAATAATCTAGCTTGGAAAAGACCTCGAGAATAGAGTTCAGCCTCTCCAGGCAGACTCTCTTGTATTTTGCTGTATGCCAGAGATTTCTTCCCAGTTTCCAGTAAGCAACCAATGCAGTGTTTACTTCACTCATTGTTATTCTTTATTAAATTGTATGCTAATAGCTATAATCTCTAAGTACCTAAATAGCTGAATAAGAAATGCAAAATTCATTGTGCTATATTCAATAAGAAGCCACTAATTAAATATTTTTGAGGTATAGGGTTTAGGAGAGTTGCTTAGTAGAAATGTGAATGACTGGGAGACATACTGTGCAGACTAGGCACTCCTGTTTTCTAGCCCAGGTTGTGATAGAATGGATAACGTGTTTACATTTTACATTTTGATCAAACAGGATTGTACTTAAAGTGTGTGAACTGCAAGTTTTCCACCTTCCGAGTTCGGAGGCACCACTGTGCTTCCTCTTTTGCATCTGTCAAATAGAGTTAATAGCCCAAAACAACATACTGATCGTAAAATATATAATGACTTCTTACTTAAATTGAGCCAGACTGTTTCTCAGTAATCCCTGCAACAATCCTTTAATTTCGAGAAGAACTACATACAGTCTGCATTATGCATGTGGGGTGGGGGACAACACTATGATACAGCTGATAATGTAACAGAAATAAGTAGGAATGAAATGTTCCATATGCCTAGTTTGGAGTAAATATTGAATATGGCAACTTAGGATGAAAATCAGCCTTACGTGATTTAAAAAACAAGCAAACAAAAAACATCAATAAAATCCCAAAACAAAACAAAACCAGCAACTTTTCTTTTTTCATGTGGCTGCATGAAGGGATTTTCTTTCTTTTGTGCATCATACTGGCACAAATATAATTTTCGTCTTTAGTTATGAATACATGTGGTTTTTTTATGGTTTTCAGTGATGCCTAGCAATGCATTGTTTAGGGTTTTCCCCAGAACAATAGGCTTCTATGTTTATTCCAAGTTAATTCCCTAGACTTACTGTATAAGAATGTTTTGTGTTCTTTATGATTTTCTTTAATGTAGTATCCAATACTAATAAAATAAAATATCTTGATATCACTCTATTGTATGTAACATCATCATGATAGAAATGCTGAATGAAAGAGTATCATGTATACAAGGAGATTAGAACAAGATAAAGCCGCTTGTATTTCACAAAAAAAAAGGATGCTATTCCAAGTTACACTCTTACTCAATTGGATCTGTCTATTCATACAGTCTTCTAAAGTCATTTTCCAGGGAGGTTACCTGGAAGTGAGCTTATAGTATATAGCTGGTTTCTCAGGATATGCCTCTGGAATTCTTTGATCTCCTATGGTGTCTATCTAGTTCTGTGATTCAAGATTTTATTCAAGATCAGTCATGTTTGGTGCTTGGTTTTTCTCTGGGTAACATGAGGTTTTTCTCTTTCACTATGGATGTTGGTATTGGTAAATTATTTTCTTCAACACAGATTATCTAATTGATCTTTATTTGGTATATGATTGATTACATGTCCTTCCACTTCTTTCAGTCACATCTGTGGATGTGGGTCTTTTTGGGCATCAGGGTAGCTGATACTGATTTCTGAGGGAGGATAGGAGCACTGCTGTGTGAAATCACTGCCTGTCCACAACGGTCTCAACTCCTGGTGCAAAAAAGCAACAAGCAGGCAGGCAGTAAGAATGAATGGCATGAAGTAGAAATGAGTTGGCTGATCTCTCTGTGTTAATGCTGAAAGAACAAAGGTTGCCAACAGACTGCAGTGATAAGCTGCAAGAGAATACACAAAATAGATCTGTGATGATTGTGTCTGAATGTAGAATTTGTGAGAGTAGGAGACCAGGAGTTACAGTGTCCTCAAGGATTAAAACAGTAAAAATTCTGTTGCAACGTGATGTAGGGTATCATACCGGAATCTTCAACAGAAGCTGGATTTTCTTGTGGTGTGCTGCATCAAGTGGTCCAAGAGTTGTAATTTCTGCTATGCTGTCCCCAGACCTGGCTAGTGAAGGAGCAATCAGTATGAGGAATACTTCACAGATGACAATGCCAGAAGAGACCAGCTTTAGTCCTTCATATTGGGTGTGTGAATTTCTTTGAGCTCATAAAGGCAGATGGAGATTCCTAGAGCATCTTGCAGGATCCATTGTTCCTCATTTCTGAAACCCATCCAAAAGACAGCAGTGAAGGTGCTGAGCCCTGCTATGAGCAGTATTTTCACTTCCAAGTCTTTGCGAACACACTGTAAGTGAACTTTCTGCTCTCCAAATGGGAGTTTGTTCAAGGAGGGAGGGAGGGAGAGACAGCTGCAGAGCCCAAGTGTTGCATACTCGCAGAATCATCCTATAATTAAACACAGAGAATGATCATTGGAGCAATAAAGCCTAAGTAAGATAAAGAACAATCTTGTACCAGAGATTATTGCTCTGTGTTCAAAATCTGATTTTTTACAGTTGTATTTGATGAATTGCTGTCACTGCTCCTCTATGGCTCCTGCCTAATAGCCTCCAGCACTGATGGTACCCACTGCTGGAATGAACATGATTGCATGCCAAATGTCTGTCCAACTTCTTGAAAAATAGATAGATAAAGTCCAATTTTTTGAAGTTTGTCTTTCCAGAATGGCTTGGCGTACTTACTTCTTACACAGCAAGTCCTAGCCAAGCAGAAAGGGGCCCCATCCACTGATAGTCACAGAGTTATCAGCATCTCCCCGACAGGGGAGGGAGTCTTCTACCTTCTGTATATCAAGTCTACCCCTTCCCCATGGCTACAGCCCAGCCCAGGTCAGTGACACTGCATGGCTAACTGATGGCTAGCTGTGGTGGCAAGCCCTCATGACCATGGATCCCTTTTGGGGCTTGGTGTCACCTGTGGGAGTTGGTAAATTCCCTCAAACAGCATTTTCAGCCTTGGTTAGGGATTTTGATATTTCCCCTGTATGTTCCCAGCATGCTTTATTTTCTGTTCTCTCATAATATATGTTAGAATATGTAAGTGAGATACTCTTCATATAGAGAGCAGGAAGTAAAATCCTCTAACACTGAAAGAAAGTACCTGGAGCAGACATGTGCAGGTGCTTGCTGGAGCTGTGTCTTCAAGTAGGAGAAGGCAGGATGCAAAATGCTTGTCATCGTCAGGAGGCTGAGGAGATGTAGTTAACTGAGACTAAGAGAGTCAGAGGAATGTGATGTTACATGGATTTATTTTGTTTCACTGCAGACTTTCTTTCAGGTACCTAGATTTTATCCAAATTAAGATGGATCCTTTAAATGTGTGGGTTTCCCCTGTCTTTCTGAACATTAAAGAAGAAATAGTACAAAAACATGTAAATAGAGCGCACATCTATACAGACAAACAAAATTCTTTAATGGTCATTTCAGTGAGTAAGCCTATTTTATTTTCTGATCCTCAAGAAGTCAAAACAATTGCTTGTTTTGATGTGCTTACTCTGTGATTTTTTTTTTTTTAATTGTATCACAGGCTCTAGAATGCATCTGCCAAGCTGGTTGTTTTGAGCTAGGGTTTCCCCCCAAAGAAGTGCACGTGCTGACTGTAGTACCATGCTATCAGCACTCCTCTGTTCCAGGTCTGAGATGGTCACTACATTCCAGGGTGCTTGGGAAGTAGTGCTCTGTGCTGCAAATGCATGAAATGCAACCTCAGCCGGAGGGGAGATCACAAGGGAAGAGCTAGTTAGTCATCACCCGTACCTGCTGTGCAGGAGAGTTGGCAGGTGTGTGTGTGTCACCAGGATAAGCTTCCTGTTCTTGATGTTTTCTGTGGAATTGTATTGGACATATGTCCCATTAATGTTCATGTAGGTTTACAATATTGTGAAAGTGTGTGTTGTCATGCTCATTTCAGGCATTAGTAATTGCAAAGTGGATAGACTTGAGGATAAAAATACTGGAGATAGTTACTGGATTTGGAGTGCTTCAGTGATCGGGAGTATGACTTTACCTTTTCTCAGCAATTAGCACTCTGAGTGCCTGTGGCCCTCACAGATTAGAGTCCTTAAAGCTTCTGACAATTCAGCACATTTTCCAAAGCAAGAAGAACCAGAAAAAGGAATGCTACAGCTAGCAGTGATCTCTTAAAACTTGGATTTAACTCTTCTGACTAGCATCTCATAGAAAGTCTGAAACAAAACCAAACATTGAGCCCATGGCTTCAGAATTGCTCCCCACAAAAGTTCATCTCCAGCTGTTTGCAGCAGAATTTGGAGGTTGTTTCCAGCTCTTGCATGTGTTCTGGTTTGTAAGGAAAGTGACTGAGAATTGGGGTAAGTGATACATGCTCTGTCAAGAGCTGCTTTGTCCGTAAGAGATTTGTAGGGTGTGCAGGAGTGACCCCATCTTGCCTTTAGGAGTAACTAAGCATTCGCTGGTACGAACAGCATTTGTCTGAGGAGAGAGGGCACAAATGACCCATTGCCTGCTTGCTTTTTTTCATCAAGTGAAGCTTCACAAATCATTAAAACTTGTGGCGTGACTGGCAGTGGCAAATAAAATATTCCTGCTAGCAGTACTGCACGGAATGACAAAAGCCCTGAGATGGATAGAGGGTCAGTTGTTGCACAGTGTACACGGCCGTGCTTTTGAGGAACAGCGTCAAGTAAGGAAAACAAAGTGAATATTATTCTAATGTCTAGCGTGGTAGCAGCAGGAGGACACTTACACCATTATGACAAAGTGTTCTTGTCTGCTGCTGATTTATTAATACAATAAAAAGGGTAGCTTATTGTTTTATTTTTGTTGAACAAAGTTATTTATGATATTTGCAATATATAAAAAAAAAAAGATTGATGGTTTACTGTGTTTACCTTTGCCAGCCTTAGATATAATGCAGTTCATTTCATGACTGTCTTTTTCATCTTTTTAAATACCATCAAAATGACATATCTTTCTGGGCAAAATAATAGTATCATTCATGTGGATAAACCCAGCCTCAAATCTCATTTAAAGTAGAGCACAAGGGATGTTAAGTACCTGATACTCTTTTAACAGATAATCGAACTAATCCTTTCCGGGAATCTGACAGACAGCATCTCCTCTGTTCAGGAAAACTTGTTAGTCAAATTATGTTGTATGTGTCAATGGATATCCCCAACAACCAACCTAAATATATAAAATACAGGTCTTCAGTAAGTAAGACAATATTGTGTGTACTGGTTTCACAGAA
Source organism: Pachycephala philippinensis (assembly GCA_013397055.1). Lineage (NCBI taxonomy): Eukaryota > Metazoa > Chordata > Aves > Passeriformes > Pachycephala > Pachycephala philippinensis. The sequence goes on along the minus strand of VWZT01010584.1, from coordinate 129,088 downwards.
TTCGTAGATGTACTTATGAAATTAACAAAATTAAAGCTTTAAGGCTTATCTAAATTAAGTTTTCAGAGGGTGAAAATCTCAGAAGAGTTAACAGCATTGTATACGTCCTGTTCAATGAAGATGAGATTTGAGTTTGTTGCCAGGAGATGAGCTGCTTATTCATAAGTAGTTGTGACAGCTCACTGGTCTCTTAACAGGACACAGCCTGAAAAAATCCTCTATTTTTCTTTGACTTCGAAAGCATTGTCTCCTATTGGGCGTTGCCACTGCTCACTGCGGTGCAGATTGCAATGCTTGTGCAGTTTCTGTTTACCAGGCTTGTAGTAAACATTTTCTTGACTGGCAAAGGACACTTAGCCCAGTTTATTGCTGCATCTTGGTACTGCACAACACCTGAAGCGGAGAAAACTGACTTCATTGCGAATTTGTTTTTTCCACTCTGAGTCTGATTGGAAATAGGTTTTTCCTGTTAGTATAATTATACTTTAAACTGGTGGAAATACAGCGCAGTTTGTTTTAGCACTAGAAAATACGATAGTTATGCAGTGATAGCTACTCTTAAAACTCATTCTTTGGTCATGTTCCCGTAGAGGGCTATAAAAACTAAGGAGGAGTAGATCATTGGTAACTACTCCTCACATGTCATGGATCTCCTCTTGACCAGGTCTGTTTTTCTGTCCCTCTTCAGTAGTTTAAGAGTCATATTGCTGCCGATGGGCACCAGTGACAGCAAGCACAGTATCCTACCTGTTGTTTTTCCAGACATTCGTTTACTGGCATTGCTCTTGACACAAGATTAGTTTCTACCACGGAGTTTTTCCTGTTCCTCCTAGGTTAGCATTTGCACTGATAGTTTTCATGCTTTATCTGATCCAGAAAGGAAGTATGGCATTGTGTTTTGTCTACTGACAACACAGAAGGATTTTTTTCACTTTGAAACAGAACTAAAATGCAACTCTGGACATGATACTGCTTTAAAATCGAGCATCTTTGGCTGGCTTTGCCTTTTGGAACTTGTTCTCATTCAGTACTAACTCTTAATGTTTTTGTCTTGAAAAGGAATATGCATGCCAGCTGAGAACAGATACGGTGAGAGAAAGATAAATGCCATGAATGTTACAATAACTGCTAAGCAAACCCACTAGAAACTAGGAAAAACAGTAACAAAAAAAATGTTGCCTCTAAAGAATGATGTGTGCACCTACCGCATTATAAAGGTGGTGAACTCTTCTTGTCTGTTAGGAATCAAGAGGATGCTGTCTGCAGTAACATTCTGTTACCATTTATGAATCATAAAATCAGGAAACAAATTTTTAAAGGAATGACCAAGAAGTTCTCTAGCCTTCCAACTCGGCATATTCTGTGGTTCTGTGATTTTTTTTTTTTTTTTTAATTCAAAACACAAGATGGAAGATAAGTGCCTATATCAAAATAATGCAACTATGTCCATTTTAAGAAAAGGTCGTTTAAGGTGACCTAGGTAATTGTGAGCCAGATAGTCTGATTTCACTTCTTCTCCCCATCCCAGAAATTTACATAATGGAAAATAAGAGATCATCAGTACAATAGTGACTTGACAATAAAAGTCTTCTCTTAAGAATTTATGTCTGATTGTAGGTTTGCTCTTATTGAGATGGCAAATAAGTAGAAAAGTTCAGAGAAACTTAATTGAATGTTCAACTAGGCCTGTGTAAATTAAATCCATTTTAGTGTTGCCAAAGGTGTAGGTGCAGGCTGGAAGTTACAAGGAAAAATTAACAATCCATGTTGAACAGACCAACGTGGGGACAGAATAAGGGATTGTGTTTTGAGTAGTGGCTTTGGAAGAATATGTGAAACTCAAAAAAGGCAAGCTGCTCAGCCTGAACTTCTGGTATGAAGTCCTGTGGCAAAAGACCTATGAGCATTTGGATTTATAAATAGAAACTTCGAATATGAGGAGAAATTTATTTCTGTTGAAGTCATTAATAAGGACTGCTGTTGGTATGCTGCAAGCTTCTTGGTAATCATGTTCTTAGAAGGACTTGTAAAAGCAGCAGAAGCAGTAGAAAATCGTGAAAAGTTAAAGGACTGGTAGTTGTGCCTCCTGGACACAGGAATAGTCAGTATGTGGTACATGGCACAGTCCAGATATCTCTCTGGAAGGAATATTTCACTAAAGTACTGCTTATTGATGTAACTATAAAGGTATCTTGATACTTACTCCTTATTTTATGCAGATGATCAGATTGTTGTTCTTGAACCTTCTTTGTTTTCATTTGCATGGCATAAAAGAACAACATTTTTATCTTATATTTCTGGTCCTGGGAACTATAAATTATGCTGCAGGAGTCTGGATATTTATCTCACCATTTTGTCAAGACAAATGTCTGGTTTTTCAAATGCCTTGCAGAATTTATGCAACTATGAAGATTCAGTGCTTACTAATTCATTGCTCATAGGTTTTGTTTGCCAACTAATTTTCTGTCAGAACTCANAAACAACCAAACAATATTTACTTTCATCAGGTGGAATGTAATGTGCTTTGCATCTGACATTGTGTCAGGGATATGTTTCTGAAGATGTAAAAGCTGTGTGATTTTTACTTTTTTTTTCCCCCTAGTTTGTGATTTTTGCATTGTAATCTGTCACATTATACCAGTGGGAGAAGGGAGGCTGTGTGTATAATGACTGCACATAGTGTAAAACAATATGTAATTTAATCTCTGTTTAACTTTTCTTTGTAAAGGCAAATACAGTCTAAAAGGGACTGAGTCATTTCTGGCAAAGACTAAAGGGGAAATCAAGATGAAATTTAAAATGGAAAGCTTGGCAGCACATTCAAGAGAAATGGGAGACAGAGGAATAACTGAGAAAGAAAGTAGAAATTGAGACAATCTAAGCAGAGAGCTGAAAGACAAAAAAGATGACATGGCATAGAAAAATATATGGGAAATAAAGGAGATACTTGTCATGAATGGAGAAGGTGTTAGGAAAAGGTGTTACCAAAAAGAAAACCAATGTTAAGAGAGATTAATAATCACAAGAAGTAGATAACTTCTATTGCACGAAAATTATTCTGATGAAAGTTGTTAGCTTAGTACAAAAAGCTTAATTATTTGACTTCAGAACCATTTCTTAAGGTTTCTAACACAGATTTTTCTTCTTAAAAACCACAGAGAGACTGGATCATGAGTTGGGTTGTGAACTTCAGGCACATCATGGAGTCTGTTACTCAACTCAGTAGAACAGCTGGTAGTACCAAAATACCAAAGATCATTGATTAATAGAAAAAAAAAACCGCACCCCCAAGATGCATTGATACCATTTGCTTTGCCTGTATACGTGTTTGGCTACAAAGGCATGTTGAAAGACTGATATATCAGAGTCAATTCTACTTCCTAGGAATATGTTTTGGAGATGAGAAAGTGTTTTTCCCCTGTCAGGTTCCCCCACATGTTTCTCATAATCCTGTTTCTCACAGTTGTACTCTTGGCAGTCCATCCGTTTCATGTCTTACCTTCTTTAGATCTCCATTTGTTCCCTGTCCTTCCCCTTGATGCCTTTGTTTCTTCCCTTCACCATCTATTTATGCTCCCTTCTTTCACCAACTTCTCCCTGACACTTCACCTTGCAGGAGGTGGGGGACTGGAAGCCCTGTCCTTAACCACTTCTCCTTCCCTGGCAAAGCTGCATGCTGATTTCTGTGCCTTGATGGCTCTTTTCTTCAGTTTTCTGACGGCCATTCAGATTCATTTTTCTCCTTTGTCTTTCTCCTTTCCCTTTTTCCACAGTTTAAATCAACTTTTCTCTGTGCCAGCTACTAGTCAGGGAGTATTTAAGCCAGAAACCAGACATTGTGCTCTCACATCTGGTCCCCTCTGCTACTGTAGTAGCTTCCTCAGCAAGAAGAGATTATGCTTAGGCATGAGTGATTGTGGTGGGTGTGTTGTGCAAATTCAAGATTGTCGCTTCTAGTCCTGGGACCATTTTTTTACAAAGGTAGCTAAGCTGGCAGGTTAATACTGCTTGTGCAAGGTAACCTTAGAGTGAGGAAGCCAGAGATATGAAAAGCAGGAAAGATGAGGCACAAAAATTGCCTAGTATTCTAATAATAATAGCAGAAGAGAAAATGAACTCAAGACTGCCATGGTTTTTGGCTCAGTTAGACGGGATGTGAAGCAGTGTGCTACATCTTCTGGAATTATCAGATCGAGGAGGCATTTATATGCCAGATTTTCATCACATTTATTCTGAATTTTAAGTAATCTGTGATGTTGACTGACTGGTGTAAAGTGCCTTGGATTTGAAGGCCCTTTAAAAATTGAGAACATGTTAACATTTCTACTCAGATATGCATGAAACCTGTGCCAAGGAAGCTGATACAGCTATTGAAGTGAATGGAAATTATGCCGTTTAATTGAAGTATTATTAGCCAGTGCCAGGTAGTTCAGATATGATTAGCTGGTTGTCCAGTGCATGCCAATTTTTTATGTTCAGATCTTCTAAAGCAAAAATGTTGAATATTTCTAATAAGCTAATATATGCACAGACTTTCTCATATCGGTTTTTCAAAAATATCAGTAGTGTGAAACCAATGAATATTTCATTACATCCTAAGATGCCTCAGTCAACAGTAACTGGATTCCTCATGTCTCTTGTCCGGGAAAGCAGCTTTGGAAAACTTTTGAGGAAGATAAAGTATCACTTAAGAATTCTGTTTGCAAATCTTTCCCTGCTGATGGTAGAGAATCACCAGAGTATTTATTTTTTATCTAAGAAGTAAAATTTGAATATATAATTGCTAATTTGTAAAATGTAAATAGGGGAAGTTGTAGTCAACCAGACAATATCTGTCTTATCTGCAATTAAGTGATGCAACTGAAGTATTTTTGTGTGTTTATTTTTCAGCTCATTTGTAGACTGTAGCTGAACAATATGATCAGATAGGCATTTATTTTAATGTTTTTCAGTACAACTCAACTTAGGAACTACCACTATGATAGTTCTCAAAGACTGTTATGATAGGATAGTTTCTTCCCATCTCTTTTGTGAGTCTTTGTCCCTGTATTCATTAGTCCAAAAAATCATGACTTGTATTTTCATCTCAAAACAGTCTAGAGGCTCTAGGAAAGAAGCAGCTTGGATATATGAATGGACCTGTCCAGTCCTGTGGGCTTTACTGAGTTTTTTGTTTCAGAAGTAGAATGTAGAGCACAGTTGCAGCTTTTACCTTGGAAGTAATGATAATTCTGATACACTGCATTAAGAAATTTTTACAAGCTGAATCTCTGGATCTCCAAACAGAGAGACTAAGGATAGCCAAGCTTGTGTAGGCATGAAGTTTCAGAGGCAACTGTTACATCACCTAATTTCAGGCATCATCTGAAACTGGACAACCTTCCTTGCCTTCCTACTTCTCTTTAAAATTGTCAGCAAAAGTGTATCTTTCAGGGAGGAATCCAGAGTGGTTTTCTTAAATGAAAGTATTTGTAGATGTCTTGTTTGTGATTTTACTGGTTAAAGAAAATGTCAACTTAGTCTACACATTTTTAAAACTAAGGGAGTTTCTTTTTTCCACAAAGAAGGAACATGACATGAAGCATTTATTACCTTGTGAAATGAGCAAATCATCAAGTCATGTAATATTTATGGATCAAGTACTATCTGCTTTATCCTGTTGCTCTTGAGAGACCAGAATTCTCATAGCACAGGAGTACTTTGCAGCAGCAGATGTAATCAGTCCTGGACTTCCATGAGGGTAAATTTGGCAGTGTTTTAAAAGAGACTGTTAGAATTCAGCACAGTTACTTTCCCACTGCCTGTGTAAACTGCCTGCGTGTAACAGCTGAATACCTTGCAGAGGTATAGCAGCTTTACAGGCAAAGGCTTGAGTGAGTATTGTTGGGCACCAAAGCTAATGCACAAGATGAGCATGATGGCATCACCCCTAGATCACTGCTACCTTCAAAAAGGGCCAGCAGGAAGATCTGGGGAACTAGCGCCTGGCCAGTCTTATCTCTATCCCTGGAAAGATGATGGAGCAACTAATATGGAAAACTATTCCCCAGCCCTTGAGCAGCAAGGTGATTGGGGAACTCATGTTTAACCAACCGCAATAACCTACGATGAAATGACTGTATTCCACAGGTTCCTCGTAAAGAAGCTGGTGAAATATGGGCTGGATGAGCAGATAGTGAGGTGGATTGAAAACTGTCTGAACAGACAAGCTCAGAGGGTGATGATCAGTGGTGCAAAATATAGTTTGAGGACAGTAACTAGGGGTGTACCCCAGGTCCAATCCTGTTCAATGTTTTCACAAATTATCTGGATGATGAGGCAGATGGCACCCTCAGCGAATTTGCTGATGACACCAAACCAAGAAGAGCAACTGATACGCCAGAGGTTCATGCTGCCACTGAGAGGAACCTCAGCAGGGTGGAGGAATGGGCTTGACAAGAACGTCATGCAGTTCAGCGAGGGTAACGGCAAAGTCCTGCACCTGGGACAAGCCCATGCATCACTGTATGTGGGGGCCACACATCTCTGCAGAAAAGTGGTGGACACCAAGTTGACCACATGCAGCAATTGCAGTAAAGAAAGTGAATGGTACTCTGGCATGCATTAGGAAAGTTGCCAGCAGGTCAAGGGAGGTGGTTCTTACCCTTTGCTTTATCTAGTTCTAGGCTATATAGTACAAGAGACATAAACATACTGGAGAGACTCCAGCGAAAGACTGACAAAGATAGTTAAAGGACTGGATTATCTCTCATTTGAGGGAATGCTGAAAGAGCTGGGACTGTTCAGCCTGGAGAAGAAAAGACTCAGGAGGGACCGCATCATTGTGTGCAAATATCTGAAGGGAGGCAGTAAAGAGAGTAGAGCAAATTGTCATCATAGCCATTTTAAGTTGTCTCCATAATCCAGATTCAAGTTGATTCTTGGTTTTTTAACTCTGATCTTAGACTGCTGAGATGGGTTTAGATTTTTCATTTCCATATCGATTTTTTCTGTCACAAAGTAATATAAATTCATAGAGCATTCCCTTTGCAGAGTAAGTCTTCTCTTGTTTAAAGAGTTGCAGTCTTTTAGAAATGCCAAGTGTTGTTCATCAAGTACTTTGGTAATCATTGCAGCTCACCAAGGACAGTAATAGTACCTTAGCTATGGCATTGTCTTCACAGTATCTGCAAATTTTCCCTCCTTGAACGTCTGCTACAACTCAAGAAACCTACAGTGCTGATGAGGTGCTGTTGAATTTATGTATTTCTACATCATTTCACCACTATAGGTAGTATAGTTTGTAACTGCCTTGCTAAATTTCACATGAACATGATTTACATTCTGCAGGGCCAATTCTAGATGTGGCATACCTCCTCAATCATCACTAACAAACATCTATAAAATATACCTCAAGTGTTCTCCCACTCTCATTTCATACCATGATAGCTGAAATGTTACCAGAATCTTATTGCATCTCCCTCATCTCACAAGATGACTTTGTCATTACATCCATGAAAATTACTAGAAGCAAATGCGTAAAGAGGGAGCTGTTTCTCTATTTCTTGGTAGCAGGATGGCCTCCGCTTGCAGGGGAAAATGCCCTAGGAACACTGTAAAACCCAGGAGCCCCCAAACTTTACAGGGGCAAAGTGTGTTGGAAGTTAAGAGCTATTCATCTAGGACCTTAGAGCTATTGATCTGGCATGCAGACATCTTTTTCCTATGCAGTAAGACTTATGTATAAACAGTCATCAAACCAACAATTGTTATTAAGCTACTTCTGGTTTCCTTCGTTTGTTTTTTTTGGTGATACTGCTGCTTGATTTTCACCATGAGCCGTTATCTCTACTTATGCAGAGAGTCCTCTCTAAGAAGTTGAGCTTTAAATGAGTGTTCAGCCACCAAAAGGCAGTGAGGGGCTGACTGCTGCAGATTGAACTCTGAAGGTAGAAAGATAACTATTCTTGATTGGGCCAAGGAATACCACGTAGTTTCCTCAAGGGTTTGAGTCTGGTATTGCTGTCAGGTGCTCTGGTTTTTCCATATACATTTAGTAATTAGATAGGTCTCCCTCATCATCTTCATCCTTAGTGTTCAAAGGAAATGTGTTCAGCATTTGATACTAATAGTAGTACTGATGGTGAACCAAGTACTACATTTTTGTGAACTTGTGCAGTATATCTGTTCTGTCTGATGTTTTTTCAATGATCCAGGGCTATCAAGCCTACAGAACCAGGCACGTTGCATGGCCATAGATACTCTCTAGTTAATAACCATCAGATTAGGGAGAAGTCTGGCATTTATTACTTTTTAATAAGAATGATTCAAAGGCTGGTCTATGCACCTAAATGAAAGAGGTTCCTTATTTGTAGAAAACATCTATCATCACCCTGGGAGTTAGGAACAGAGGGCATTCGGTGCTGTTTGCCATTCATAGTGCTGGAAGGGAACACCTGACAGCAGTATTAGCATAATACAGTCTTCTGAGAGCTGCAGCCATGCATCTAGGCAGTCACTGGATACATCAATAAGGCTTTTGAAGAATTGTTGAAATCTTTAAGGCCTGTTCTGCTGAATGTTTTAAAGGCCTTGCTTGGATTAATAGGCTCAGGAGCAAGCTTTCATATTGTGGGGTGGGTGGCAGGTTTGATACGTTAAGCATCAATTTAATGGATGAAAATTATGCAGGCCCTCACAGCTGGTCTGCTGTACATACTAGTTTGTAAATACTGATTGCTGTTTTCATCTTAATGAGGGATCCACTTATCCGATTTGGGGTTTAGATTTTGCTTTTTCTGCCAATTTTCACTCTCTTCCCTTCTAGCTGTAAACGGCTTGATTTGTTTTTGAAAGGGGGAAAAAAATTCTTCCATTGCTTTACAGTATTTGCAGAAAGAAGTATTAGCCTAGTAAAGGCCGTGTAAATTGATGGATTTAATGTGTTAGATTTTGCCATGTAAAATGGAAATACTTTTCCAAGTCTACAGTGGCTTCTAAAACTTTTCTGAGGAATGTCTGTATTTTGAGAGTGGACAGAACAGCTACCTTGGGATTAATACCCATTTATGTAGAACAGTACTTTCGCATCTTCAAAGCAGGATGTCTTGCTACTGCTGTTATGGTGTCTTTAAAAATATTCTGATCAATTCTGTACTTGGGAGCTTTGTGTTAGGAAAGAAACTTGGGGATAGATGGGTCTCCATGATTCATGAAAGGTGCTGTGTGTGTCTACAGAGTAGATACCATACCTGAGAGGCAAAACATTTTCCTCTTACAAGTACAGAATGTGTGCAAGGCATCTCATTACTTGGGAACTGTGGTGGGTTGACCCTGGCTGGATGCAAGGTGACCCCCAAAGCTGCTCTGTCACGCACCTCCTCAGCTGGACAGGGGAGAGACAAAAAAAAAAATGCAATGAAAGGCTCATGGGTCGAGGTAAGGACAGGGAGAGACCACTTGCCAAGTACTGTCATGGGCAAACCAGACTCGACTAGGTTATTAACTAAGAAATAAAAATTAAGTCTTAAAACACCTTTCCCCCACCTCTCCCTTCTTCACAGGGTCAATTTCACTCACACTTTTCTCTACCTCCTCCCCCACAGCAGTACAGGGGGTCAGGGAATGGGGATTGCAGTCAATTCATCACACGTTATTTCTGCCTCGCCTTCCTCATCAGGGGAGTGACTCCTCACACTCCTCCCCTGCTCCAGCATGGGGTCCTTCCCACAGGAGACTGCTTTCACCAACTTCTCCAACGTGAGTCCTTCCCACAAGCCACAGTTCTGCACAAACTGCTCCAGAGGGTGTCCCCCACGGGGTCACCAGTCCCACCAGCAAACCTGCTCCAGTGTGGGCTTCTCTCTCCACAGGGCCACAGGTCCTGCCAGGATTCTGTTCCAGTGTGGGCTTCCCGTGGGGTCACAGCCTCCTTTGGGCTCTCACCTGCTCTGATGTGGGGCTCTTCCATGGGCTGCAGGTGGATCTCTGCTCCCCCGTGGACCTCCATGGGCTGCAGGGGGACATCCTGCCTCGCCATGGGCTGCAGGGGAATCTCTTTGATGCCTGGAGCACCTCTGTTCCTTCATGCACTGACCTTGGTGTCTGCAGGGTTGATTCTATGACATATTCTCACTCCTCTGGCTGCAGTTGCTGTTCTGTGGTTGGTTTTTTTACCCCTTTCTTAACCATGTTATCCCAGAGGCTCTACCACCATCACCTATGGGCTCAGCCTTGACCAGTGGTGGGTCTGTCTTGCAGCCAGCTGGCATTGGCTCAGCCAGGCAGGGGAAAGCTTCTGGCAGCTTCTCACAGAAGCCACCCTTGTGGCCCCCCACTACTAAAACCTTGGCATGCAAACAAAATGCAGGAACACGGCTGGAAGAGTGGTAAGGAACAGAGGAATAACTGAGTAATTCTCAGTTATTCCTCTGTTCCTTGGCAAAGTCAAATCATCTGTGTCTTTATGTATTGTACAGAGCATTTTTAAAACTGTAGTGATGACTTTGCAGCAATCACAGTCGTGCTGCATTAGTAGTTATTCTTATCACCAAGTTTTTCCTAATAACTAACTTACTTTCCCTTGGTCCATTTTGGTGTTATTTTCTGTCCTCCATGTCCATGGAAAAAATATAATTTCCTTTTACTTGTGTTAGCCTTTTATATACTGAAAAGTCATTGTCTTGTCCTCTCTTGTACATCTTTTGTCTGGACTAAATAACCTCAATTCTTCTACGGTTTCCTAATGAGCTCTATTTTTAAGGCAGCCATTCATTTTTTGTTCCTTTCTGTTCTTCTTGCCTATATATATTTTGAAATGCATTGCTTGTCAACAGGGAACTGCTAGGGCTGAAATAGAATCTATGAGTTCTACCCGTTTAAAAAAAAAAATAAAGTAAAAATATTACAGGATAAGTAACCGTGTTGTCTGATACCAGCACATTATTTATAAGCTAGAGCCTGAGGCTTTTACTGTTGTTCTTATGGCAAGTTTGAAACTTGCTAAAGAAGGCACTTTAATGAGCTCAGCAGAGCTCTCTGGACACATCTGCAGTTTCCCATAAAAGGCATCTCACTCACTACTTCTTGCTACATTTCTTTCTTTTCCCTCCCTCTCTCCTAAAGTGCTCCTGTGGTCACTTGGCTCTGATAAAATCCTGTGCAGCTGTCTCCCAGTCCTCACTCCAGCCTGCATAGGTAAACACTGTGCCAAGCACTGAGTGTTTTTTTATGCAGAAGTAGCAGCAAGATAGGACTGAGATGGCAGTAATAGAAAGTAAAGGCATGCCTTCAACCAATTTTTTGTTTCCTTACATTTAGTTTTGGATGAGAGGGATATAGAGAGGGAGTGTTGTACCTTCTGGTGCTAGATCAGTGGTACTCAAGAGTCCTCAGCCCAATGGAGGTGACAGGAAAGTGCCTTTATCACAGCCAGTTTGGGCAGGTACTGCTGGTGCTCTGATGCTGAAATGCTCAGTGATTGCCTTCCTTTAACTGTCTTGTCCAGATTCATGCACATTTAGATCAGCTCAGCCTTTACTTTGTATACTCTAGGTGAAAACTCCTTCCCCAGATGCCATACATTTCAAACTGATTAAAAGCTGGATAGCAATGTAAATAGTTAGCCATTAAGAATATTCTTTTAGCAAGGATGTTTCTAAGGATGTTCTTCCACTGAATATCCTTACCCTAATGTTTCAGTATCTTTTATTAATGAACAATATGATAGTGCATAGCACTTTCAGAGGGTGCAAGATGTGAAAGCTGAAGATAACAAATTCATGTTACAAACGTCTTTCCAAACTTTTTACCATTTCATTGGAAGTCATCATTCTTTTCTTGATTAGGTGTAGCTTGCCTGCACTGTAGAGGGAGTCCCTCCAGATGACTCCCAGTAGTTAGTTCTGTCTGGTCCTGACCCATCATCTACTTAAAATTCTAGAAGTTCAACATGAAATTTTGATGCTTATTTATAGATGCAAATGAGGTAGTTCTTATGCAACTGGGCCAAGATAGAGCTTTCAGTTCTCTTAAGGGTTTCTTTTTTCCCAATTACCATAGATTCCACTTGTCTGATACCTCTTCCTTATACTATGCCTTCCTGTTCTGACTTGGTCCTTTATTCAAGGTCGGAGTATTATATGAATTTTACTGCTAAATTTCTGCATGTTTTCTCAAAGACTGTCTCTTGTCAGTTTCTTTGCTAAAAATCATTCAAGCCATATTGCCTCTGTTACTTCACAATTCTATCAAATCATATTCTCAGGTATATTCTTTTTCAGTTTAGACATATCCCATCTTACTATTCATGTGGAGAACCTCTGTAAAAGTTCTTTATCCTGGCTCATTGCTTTCAGATTCACCTCCATCTCTCCATACTCCACTGCATCAAATACAATTAGATGTCATCTTTAATATTTTCTGCTGGTTTATTTCATGTCTCACTAGTCATCTCCTCAAACATTAAGATATTGATTTTTTCCCACCTTCATATGAAAAATAAGGATGTTCTTGATGGCTTTTTTTTCAGCTTGCTTCTCTAAGTGAGCATCTCATCAGTTTCCTCCCATCCAAATCCTGTAGTCCTTCTTAAAGATCTCATTCTTCTTGATTACAGAGTATTGGTCAGGTAGTTGACAATAGAATTGTAGAATATATCAAGTTAGAAGGACCTTTAAGGACTGTGGAATCCAACCTCCTGCTTCTCTCAGGACTACCTAAAACTGAACCATATGACTGAGAGCATCATCCACACATTCCTTGAGCCTTGACAGGCTTGATGCTGTGACCAGTCTCTTAGTGAAGGACATTTTCCCTATCTGAAATTGCCCTTATGCATCTTCATTCAATTTCCTCGTGTCCTGTTGCTGGTCACCGAAGAGATGATGTTTCTATACTATGTCCATGTTGCATAAGTAATTTTGGGACCTGGTGGCTCTTTTTGTAACTGGTTTTTATGGTGGTAAACTGGTGAATAATGTTATCTCCAGATTAAGGAGATACTTCTCCAGAAATGTAGTGAATACTGAGAGTGCATTCATTAAAATGCTAGCAACTAACTGGTACAAGTAGATTCATACCATGGGGATATACCAAATACTCCTTCTTTGGAAAACATGCTGCAGGTAGGCTTAGAAGGAACTTTATGCCAATTGCTCGTTTGTCTAATAGACTTTGGGCTCTCAGTAAGGCTATTACAGATTTATGTTCTAAAAGTAAGTACAAATAACACTAGAAATGTCTGAGATTTTGTCCTGTCAGTAATTTCTGTGAGGCATTGGACTAGAGAGGGAAGATTACCCTGTAATTATTTTTCCTATTATTCGTATTGTTTTTCATGCATTATCGATGAAGGAAAAACTAGAGGAAACTGCATATCTGGTTTTGCATAAACAGTATTCATAAAAGAATAGGAATTCTGTCTGCACTAATCTCGTTAAAAAGAGATTGGAAGTTTGTAAAAGTTACAATACTTGGGTAGAGGAGTTGTGTCTTAGTTTTTAACCGAAAAATATAAGGTATGATTTAAAGACTGTTTTAGAAAGCACTTGAAATTCCTAATACCGCTGGAGGGAGGTGGGAGGAGACCTGATATGCTTCTGTAATAGGAGTCTAAGAACTATTGCTGGAGAGCTTGGAAGGAAAGAAATCAAAATGACAAGTTTTCTTTTCATGTTCAAATCTAACCGAAAGTTATAAAGTGAACAAGTGGCAAAAAATTGTAAGTTAATATGTTTTTTACTGCGTAAAGCTTTTTTAATACAAAAGGTAGGTGGGGCAAGGAAATTTCAGTCTTTATAGTTCTTGGAGATAGATCAGACTTTATAACTACTTGCAATTGATCCTACTATCTTAGGTTTTCAAGATCAAAGCAGTGCAACTGGCAGGAAAACTTCTTCCAGCCTTCAACACACCTACGGGTATACCATGGGCAATGGTGAATCTGAAAAGGTAATGAGTTTTCTTTTGTGAAGTGTGTTCCTCCCCCTCCCTCCAACTTGAAATTAGTAATGGCATACATCAGTTTTTCTTAGTAGTGGAACTGTAGAAAATGCAGACAAATTGTCATTCCTGACACGTTAGAATAATTTTGGTAGAGTTCAGCACATTCTAACTCATTAACTGCAAAAAATTTTGATCGTGTTTTTTTTTCTTCTGATTCTGCAATAAGCATTCAACTTGCCATTGGACCACACTGAGTGTATTATTCTGTGTGTTGCTCTAGAGCTTAATAATAATTTTTTAGTCATTACAAAACCTATTAAAAAACAAAATTGTTTGCAGGGCATGGTTGAACTTACTGGGTTTTCTGTACTGTGTGAGCTGTATGTTACCTTTAGAAGATTCCCAGCATTTGAGACGATGATGGGACTCTGAAGATATTGTTTCATTTTACATTTTAGCTTAGGTATAAAGTCTGGTGTGCTGAAGTCGACTATGGTCTGTGCAAATGGAGAGTCTCCTTTGCATGACTGTTCAGATCAGACTGAACTTAAATGGTCTGCATTGCCTCATGGAAGACAACTGCCTTGCCTAATTTATGTTGTATTGCTTGCTCAGTGTTGGGATTTCCCTCAGATTTTGAGAGAGCATTTTTGATGCAAGGCATTCTTTACATTTTCACTATGTACTTAAACCGTAGCTGATTTTGGATGTGTATCTAGATTGTGTGTACACTTACTCATTACTGAAATCTTTTATGAGAGGAAGTAGAAGTAATCTTCAGAAATACGTAGTTAACTCCAGAAATTAAAAGACCCAATCCTGAAAGGTGATGAAAACTCCCAAATTAGCTTAAACCAGAGGTAATTCAGGAGTTAGAACTTAGCAAGGTGGTATCACTTAAAGTGCAAAAGGTAGGGGGTATGTGACACTTTCTGCTGATTGTTTAAGTGAGCCTGAGAAACTCATGTATTGTGCCAACAGTAAACATCCTGTATTCCTATGTTGACACAAGATAGGGAAGCACATCCCACACAGCTAAAGGGAACACAGATCCCGTAAAGATCAGCAGGGTAAAGATGGGCAGGACAAGGAAGCAAACGCTGCCACCTTCAGAACTTGTCTTATCTTGATTCTTGTTCTTAGGAATGTATGGTGAATAGAGAACAGCTGAGACTGAGCTCAGTGTTAAGTCATCATATTTGTGTGACATTGAGGTATTATATTTTTTAAACATAGGACTTTTTGTTGATGTGGTTGTGGTATGTTTTTTCCAAAAAGACCCAACCAGTGAACCAACTGATGAATCAAATCACAACTCCTGTAATCTTAAGTGTGGGTTAAAATGTTGTTGCTACTTGTCTGATTGGCTGTGGTAGTTGTGCTGTACACAGTAATCCTGAATTTTCTGTTGTTTTCTCCCTTTTTTTATGCCTATTTGTTGGAATTCAGTGGTGTTGGTCGAAACTGGGGCTGGGCTTCTGCTGGCAGCAGCATCCTTGCTGAGTTTGGTACTCTGCACATGGAATTTGTCCACCTCAGCTATTTGACAGGGGACCCTGTATATTACAACAAGGTGAGTCTCAAAAATCAGTATTTTTATCATGCTTCTCATCATAAATTGCATTAAAGAGGAAGTACTGGCTATATTGAATTCTACTTCCATTCTTGGTAGCAGGTAAATTTTTTCATGCCTGTATTTCTGTTACCAATAGATGTCTTTTTCAAGTAGAAATATATGACAACACAGGTTTTCTTACTTGTTTCAGAATACATTTAAAAATCATTATTTTTAAGCATGTTTATGTGAGCAGTCCTTTAAAACCAAAAATGTACAAATCTGAAGAAAGCCCTCGAGAAAGCTTGTGGTTCAGATTTATAAAATTTGCTACTAAAAATGAAAGAAAAATAAAAAAAGATTAAATTTAACTATGTGCAGAGGGCAGATGAACGTTGTTAGTGGTGAACCTGATTCTTGATTTAATTTAGGTCATGCACATTCGGAAGTTACTTCAAAAAATGGATCGTCCTAATGGACTTTATCCAAATTATTTGAATCCAAGAACAGGCCGGTGGGGTCAGCGTAAGTATTCTTATTTTATTAATTCCTAATTAGAAGTCTACTTCTTACTTTGTTGCTGAGTTGCAGATCAAAAAGTTTATTCTGTAGGGCACAAACAGCATTGCTTGAAAACATAGAACACAGAAGGATTGCTTAAACTTGAGATCTCCTGAAACGAATCTTTGCCTGTCACTGTCTGAAGTCACAGAGCTCACTTTTTAGGGTACTTTCTGAAAACAGCTTCCTGCTAAATCTGATGCCTGTTGTTATGTTTATCAGTCAATAAAATCTTCAGTAATAAAGAATAAGGCTGAAAGTATTTCCTCGTTTTGATTCTGTTCCTGGTTTTGTTCTGCAAACCATCTGGTAAGTGGATTATTGTAAGGTGATGTGCACTGCTGTAAGTTAATGCATGTTTGTGGTGGTTAAATTGTGTTAGGCACTGACATCTACAAACATATTTCATCTAGTTAGTGGCATGTGAAATGGCATGATGAACCTCCTTATAGACGTTAAAAAAAAAAAGTTTTGGAATGAAAAGAAAAAACAGGTTTTGTTGCTGACAACGTAAGAGGAGAGATAAAACATGAAGAGCGAGATACAAACATGATTCTTTTCTTGAAGTGGTTCTTTCAAAAAAAGTTGAGTGTTTTTGTGCTTTGATAGTGGTGTGATAAAAGAGAATTTTTTTCTTCAAGGTTTCTATTTCTTTTATAAATGCAGGTCTATTTAGGAAAAACAAGCAAGATGATCTATTTCTGTCCTGTTTGACATCACTGATAGGTTTTGGGGATTTCAGTGGTTGGCTGTAAATATAGCAGAACATGTTCTGGCTTGCAAACTGAGAATCTGCTTCTGACTTTGAATCTGGTATGTGAGGGAGATGAATACAGCTGTCATTGCAGTCATTGTGAAATGCTTGTCTAATCCCATCTTTAAAGCCAAAATTCTCTCCAGAGCATCTTATATCTTTGAGTGAATCATGACACCATCTGAGATGAGCAAATGGATTGATGGAACAAATTCTTCTGATAAATTTAACAACGCATTCAGAAATAAGAAAATATGCAAATACAAATACTCAGGTATTATTTATTCAAAAGACAATTATATATTGTTGCTTTGAAACAATTTTTTCTATTGATTATTTTTTGTATTCCTAACCTTCTGCTTGTGCTGGTTTTATCAAAAGTAGTCCAATGTGACGAATCACCAGGATTCTTTAGGGGCTGAATCATAGAATCATGGAATGGCTTGGGTTAGAAGGGGCAGTAAAGATCATCTCATTCCAAACCCCCTGCTGTGGGCGGGGACACCTTCCACTGGATCAGGTTGCTCAAAGTTTCTAACCTGGCCTTGAACACTTCCAGGGATGGAGCATCTACAACTTCTCTGGGCAACGTGTGCCAGTGCCTCATTCACCCCACAGTAAAGAATTTCTTTCTAATACCTAATGTAAACCTACTCTTTCCGTTTGAATCTATCTCTCCTTGTCCTGTCACTACATGCCCTTGTAAAAAGTCCCCCTCCAGCTTTCTTGTAATAACAATGCACAGAATTAGTATCTCCTGGAAATAAAATACTCCTCATCACTAAAAATAAACATACAGTGAAAAGTTTACTTTGCAGAAGTTTGGTGGAGCTCAAACATACTACTGAATGGATTTTGCAAGATAATACATTTGGGACTCAAGTTTAGGATTACAAACAGAGACTAAGTTCTGAGGATAAAAAGAAATACAAATTTATAGACCCTTTAATTCTGCTATGCTGCTCATGAGTCATAAATTTATTTCCTGGAATTCGGTGGTTGGGGTTTGGGGTTTGTTTTGGGGTTTTTTTGAGCAAATAAGGGTCCAAATGCATATTCAGAAGTTCTGGGAGTATTTCTAGGATTTTCCCAGTGCAACAATGTTGTGCCTTAGGATGGTAGTCTACAATTTAGTAGTTCCACTAAAACCCCTCTGCTGCTCACTCCCTGTCGCCTGCCTCCTGTTGGAAGCACAAAAGGCAAAGATCAATCATTGAGATAAGAACAATTTACTGGAAATAGCAATGAGATAAGAAAACGAACAGTAACAGCAACAATATTAATAACAAAAGGTATGAAACAAAGATTTACACAGAAGACCTGTTCTTCCTAACCACTTTCTTCTCCCTGACCAGAATCAATGTCCTTCTCCTGAGAGAAGAGTCGTTTTCCCTGCCACTAGCAATGACCTGAGGTGGTATTGAATAATATTAGGGTCTGGCCATAGCCCCTCCCAGTTGCTATAAAAAATTAACCTTGTCCTGGCTGAAACTAGGATAAACAAACATTTGTAAACCTAATACTGATTTTGAGGGGACTAGATAACAGGAATCCGTAATTCTCTATTTCCTTTCACAAACCTGGGTGGAATGATGAGAAAATGTCTCTGTTACTGTATCCCTGGTAGATCACTCTTCATTGAACCTATTTGCAAAAATTTAAGAAGCTACAGTAAAGGAGAACGTGGTATGAAACATTGGACAGATGAGATGGAATAGCTGAGGCTTAGGCAGGAATTTCTTTCTGCCTTGCAAAGATTGTGTCCTGCTGTGCAAAAGTGAGTCGAGTGAGGATGATGCCTTCACACACAACATCCCAATTCACTAGAGGACTCGTGTCTAAGTCCCCTACACTGTTACTGGCTTGAGTCCCATGGTTGGTATTAAGGGCAGGCAAGGCTTTTATGTTCTCCTCAGAAGGTAATTTCAAAGAGCATTGTATTTGGCTTGTTACATACTTTTGTACTGGAAAGACTGAGACAATGGAAAGAGTATCAAAGCATAACTTCTTTTTTCAGCTTCTGGGAAAGCTGCCCTTTTCATCTTTGCTGTGACCTTTAGTTCGATGCATCTTTTCTTGTACAAAGTACTTTCTGCAGATAGTTTCTGAGCATTATCTCAGAACACTTTATTTGCCTAGATACAAGTAACTCTTCACTCTGACCTTTCTAGTGTTGCCTTTTTTTTTCTTTTTCTTTCTTCCTTTCAACAATTTTTTCTCTCCTCAGACTTTTTTTGGTTCAATTCTAGTTAGGTTCTTTGTTAATCTGTACAGTATTCCAACTAAGTCACAAGGGGTGTGAAATAGATAAAATAAATTGGCATAAATACATACCTAAATTCACTGCTGAAGAACTATGGGATATAGCTGCAATATAGCAGCTTTCTAGTGGTGGGGTTTTTTTTTTTTCTGTACCTTTCATTCTAGTGGTGAATATCTTTATTCAAAGTAATAAATACATCAGTGGTGATGTGAACTTAGCAGTTAGAGCAATTAATGCTATTACTACCAGTTGATTCTTAGTATTAGAAAAAATATATAGTGAAAGTATTCATTTAGGTCAAGTTTTCTCAGCAGTTATATTTTGTCTTTGCCTTTTATTTTATTTTTTTAAGGAAAAAATGTACGCTTCTAGAAGTGTTGCTGTTTTGTTTAATTCTGTACTAACAAGCTGATAGGTAAACTTGAATATTTAAAGGAAATTCCTGTTGCAAGATCATGGAAGAAAAGAGAAGCATCATTTTCTGTGGCTTTGGTGTGGTCCCATAGGGCTGTAAACTGAATTGATCTCTACTTGCAAGAAGAACCTTGTGGAAAATTCTTGATACCTTCTACCTTGATACTTGATAGAGTATTTTGATACCTTCTCAGAGCTGTTTGCACAAGGAGCCTAGGCACACCCTAATTTTGTGGGTTTTCACCAAAGGTACATTGGCCCTCCACTCCTCTTTGTATATCCAGGGTTTTTGAATGGTGATGAGCTAGCTTTTGTAAAGGTCTTTCAGGCCTTTTGGGGATCAGCAATTGTTATGGGGTTTTTCTGTGCCTCAGAATATTTCTGTCTTAGCCTCCATAGATGTTAGGCCATGTTGCTGTGTCCTGTCTGGTTTGCCTCGTTTAAATGTATGCTCAAAATGTGGTCTGTGCTTTTCTTGGATTAGGAGAAGGCGAGTTGTGTATGTGATATGCTGGAACCTTGTTGACATCCTTCTGATGTGAGGATGCAGGGTCCAGTGAGTCATTTCTGCTGGGGTTTGATTTATCAGAGTGCAGGCCTTTTGATCTCAGTATAAATAGCATGTTCTGCAGTTTCATTGCTGGGAATGATGTGCTGGGGACACTGCCCTCAGACATGCAGACCATCTTTTTCGCTTTTTCTCCTGCTGGAGCTTACAAAGACACGGGTTTTCATTCAAACCAGTCAATGTTTCTGTTACAAATGCCTGAAAAGTTAGTGAAGTAACTTACCAGTCAATTAGTAATAATGATTTCATCAAGAAGGATGTGACCATTGCTTCCAGGTTCTTAACAAGTTGTAGAGATGAGTCGCATCATTATGTCAGTGTGGCATTAATCTATAGCCATGTCTTTGAAGTGATTACAATTTAATTAATATAAATTAAGTGCATTTAATGCACTTTACATAGCCCTTGAAGAAGGGTTCTGGTGACAGATTACTTCCTTTCTTTTTCTGCTTGCCTCAGGAAGCCGCAGCAGCCGGGGTCTGAAGCCACAGCAGGCAGGACTGAGCAGGGACTACTGCTTCATCCTATAATTTCTTTCCACTTGAATGCTGTAAACCCCGATCCTAAAAACTGCTGGGTGAATGACTTACTGGTCTTTGCTAAATCCCCATCCTTTCCAATGCAAATGCTTTGTAATACAACTGGACACTTAATGCTGTGTAGCAGCAAGGGGTTTCATTAAACCCAGGAGGAGGAAAATGATGGCTAAATAGTTGAGTTTAAGCTTATAATGTGCAGGTATTATTACAGCATGGGGGTCATGACAGACAGCTTTTAAATGGGTTCAGCTCAGGATTTGTCAGCTCACTGGGGCATTTGCTAGAAGGCAGAGCTGTAATGCCCACAGGAATGTTGACAGATTCCATTTTTACTTATGGGCCAGGGTGATGGTGCAGTAGGAACAAGTTATTTACAATGCTTCTGCTTTGGGGTTTCAGTTTCCGTAAGACTGAAAGGAAAATAGCTGGTAGGAAGCATTTTCTAACCTCTCACATTAACCTTCAGTTGACTTTTTTAGCTTTTCATTTACACGTGGTGAGTGGTTGGTTTGGTGTGAGCATCAGAACTTTGAATTAGATTATTTTCAAAAGCAGTAACTGCGCTTTCTAGAGAAGCCTCCTAAGCAGATATAACAGAAAGTTGATTGAAAGCAGGGATTTCAGAATTATGGAAATGGATTTGTACTGAAGAAAAGTGATTTCTTAAAAAATCAAAATATGTTGATAAAATTAATTTGCATTTGCCAAGATGTTAAATGAGAATACCAACTAGAGAGCAATAACAAAAGAAATGCCAAATCTGCATGTTATTGCAAAGTCAGGGCACGCCACTCACATTTGCACATTTCTGTAAATTGGGCATTCTTCCTTTTTGCTTTCCAACACTGAGAATAAACTACTGAATTTCTTCTGGTTCCAACATCTCTTGCAAGTAATAATGTTATTGAAGGGGAACTCTAATTACTCTTGACTTCAAATCTCATTTCCTGCACCTGGGCTACCTATGGAGTTACCTGGATTGGTTACTAAGAGAGTTTTCAGTTTAACTAAAGTTGGAATTTAGGCCAAATATGGCTTCCACGTGCAAGAAAATAAGCAGAAATATCATTTTCTGTTAATCTTATGTGTTTATTACACCTTAGTGATATGTGGGCACATTAACAAGTTGCTGTGAAGTAAGCCAGCATGTGAATTTACAGTGCATGAGCGGAGCACTGCTATTAGGAATGTAGCAGCAGGCACCGAATTTGTCACCACTGAATGCTGATGTGATGAGCATTCAGGCTGCAGTCTATTCTCTGGTGCATTATTCATGTCTCCTTACAGAAAACAAGCCCCTCAGTCAGATTTGCGAGTAGTTGCAGTTAAAAGCCCAGTGGGGGACACTCTGTCACCATCTTTACAAGGACTCACTGACAATGTGATATTGATCACATGTGATATGAGTATTAAATGCACTAAATTTAAATGGTTTCTTCCATGTCAAAGTGATAGCTATCCTTTAAAGACAATAAGAAGATTCACAAAGGTATTTAGCCTGTTACACGCTCTACCTTAGCACCTTCTGGTGATGTTCTCACTTTCTTGCAGCTTCCTGCACCTGTTACTACAGAGTAGGTAGAGGCATAACCCAGGTGGCTGAATGGGAGAAACTTACATCCTCTATTTCCCAGTTGCTTTTACTGGAGGCTGGCCTTTAAATAAACCTAAGCAAATACCTTTATGGATGTGCATATTGCATTTTCTTCAGGTGGTCTTTAATTTTCAACAATAACTGCTTAAATGAAACCAAGAACTTTTGATTTTAAAATACTACTTGGAGAAGGCTTCTCTGGGTTTAATGTATTTGTGTTAGATTTACACTTCTTTTAAAATGGTGCAATTTTCAAACATAGGGAAAAAAACCCAACCAATTTTAAATTGCTGTCATTAAATCAGTGGAAATACTGGATGAATATTCCAGGTTTTTTATGCCTGCCCATACAGCTGGTTTTAGGCTAATGCCCTTGGGTTGAGCTAAGTAATTAACCAAACTGCTTAATTTAAACTCTTGCAGGTAATAGACAAACCATGAGCAATACATCCTATCTTATTTTTGT
The DNA here is from genome assembly GCA_013397055.1 of Pachycephala philippinensis. Taxonomy (NCBI): domain Eukaryota; kingdom Metazoa; phylum Chordata; class Aves; order Passeriformes; genus Pachycephala; species Pachycephala philippinensis. Next base: position 106,451 of record VWZT01010584.1, on the reverse strand, counting down.
TTGTGATATGGGATTGTATCAAATACGTAGCACCATCTGTCTATATTTAAATATAATTTTTCAGAATTTAAAGGAAAAGTGAAAATAAGTTTGATGTAAATTTATGTAAACATGATTAAAGATGGGTAGAAAACCACTGCATTCAGTAATTTCCAAGACCTGGGGATTCCTCCTTCCCAGCTCTTGAAGCCCAGCCAGATTCAGGTCTCCATCCCTGTCTGATGGATGTGACTGCAAAAGTTCCTGTTTGCAGTTTGGCTGTGGCGAGGCTCAGGACATACTCCAGAGAGGTGCACATGTGTATTAAAAGGACACTTCTGCCTCTGCCCACACAGACAGCCCCCAACAGCCCTGCCTTTGTCCCACCCCCGTGTTGTACTGCCACAACTCACCTGCGACATACCCACATGTAGCCAGGTTTTGATCCTCCTCCTTACGTTCACTGTCAAACAGGTGCATGGGCTTTCACCCTTCACAAGTGTCCTCGTGTCCATGGACCCTTCAAATATTAGCAAAGGCTCTCAGTCTGTCCAACACCTGTGCTTGCACCCTGGACCTCTTATGCAGCCATGAGCACAGAGCTTGGGTCATTTCTGATGCAGGTCTCCTGCTGCCCAGCTGGGAGTTTGCTAGTGAGCTACACATGCACTCAGGGTTAAATTCACTGGGAAAAACAAACACACACGGATGTTTTCAGTTACTGGCACATAAACCTAGGGCCCTCTGACCCACCGTCAGCCTCTGAGCTCTGCCATCCAGCTCTACCAGCCCCTATGATCTGCAGACCCTTTTGGATGAAGAAGGTGCTGTCACATTGTGCGTATCCCCTGTGTGAGAATGCCAACACTGAGAATAATCAGCATGTCAGCTGAAGGGTATTGCCCTGACAGTGTGAGTTCTATCTGATCCACAGAGAGAGTGGCTCTCTTGTATGAAAGCTTTCAAGGATGCTACGGAGATAGAAATCCAGATACTGATTTATTTATCAGTTATTGGGCCTTTCATTTTTCAAATTAAGCAAGAAACCCTTTCAGTCTTTACACCTGCCTCTGGGAGATGAAAACCCTTGCAGATTGCAAGGTGAAGTGAATCATACTGAAGAATGAAGTAGTCTTTCAAAAGATTAAAGAAATACTGCAGATAAATATTTCAGATAAAAATATAATTGTATCATAAATTAACAGGTTAATAGTGTAGTTAGAGATAGTGAAAAGATGCTAGTATTGGAAAAGCTGTCTTTGCCAGCTGAAGCTGTTCATAATCTCCTTTCACTACGAAGATACTTTGCTTTCTCTGTCCTACCCTTATTTATTTGCTAAATGCCTTGCTTAGACCAAGAGGTATCTTAAATTCTGTCTGTTAATACCTGTACCTTCTTTAAAGAAACTAGCAATGCCATGAGTCAGGAAAAATAAAACTGTGAAGCGTAATGTCAAGTTCTGGCAAAACACCCATAACCTAAAAAAAAGCAAAGGGAATTGAGTCAAGTAAGCCTGTATATTCCAAAGCATTTTCCAAAACTCATCAGATAACTTCTTTCTGTTTGGACTTGTGATAAGAATTTCTAATACTTTAACTCGCAGATGATTATTGTTCCCCTTCAGTGTAAGGAAAAGATTTTCTCTCTCTTAAATAGAAATGGTCCAGAATTAAAATAATTGCATATTTTAAAAATACTTGTAGAGTAGTTGCCAACCTGACTGCATTTTTGCACATTTATTTGATTTAGCAAGTAAATTTCTTTTTTTAATTCATGTTTGGAACATCATTTATAGAACTGGGGATATGTGACCTGTGTGATAGTTAGTTTGGGCATTGGTGTAAGCATTTATTTACGTAGGTTTTTCTATTTGAAATCTGCTTTCAGTTTATTACATTATGAACAAATAAAATTACAGCATTATTTCTCGACTTTCAGCAGTAGGCATGCTGTTGCAGATGAGGAGGTGGGGGTGGTTCCTTGCAGTTTAATTTTTTTTCCTATATTGGCAGGTGTCCTTAATTTTACTCTCCAATTTATTTTGTGTTGTTCTGTCCTTAGGAACATGCATGTGTTTTGAATAGAAAATAATCTGTAATCTCTGCTGGGGAATTCCCCTTGCCCTTTTGCTTTACAACCTTGTACAAATGTAATTAGCTGTGTTCCAACAAAAAGCTGCATTCAAATTTGTTTATTCATTAGAAGCCAAGAGCAAGATAATCTGTTAAACCTTTGTTTTAATGAAATGCAACAGAACTGTGCATTATAGGGAATAATATGCTTGTATAAGACTACAAGGTTAGGACGTTTTGCTGGTCTGCTGAGCAAGATGCTGAAAAAGGTGAACAAATAAAAGCTTTGTTTAGTGTGTTAAAGATTCTAGTGTTATTGGAAGGTTAAACATGTATATGAATTATGCATTTGAAAAGGAGTATCTATAAATAATTCCTAAAGAAAGGATTTGGATATGGTGTAACTGGGTTTTGAGAATGCTTGCATACATTGCTGGGCAAAGAGATTAATATTTCATTTTGATGTACCACCAAGCTATACTTTAAGAGCATGATCTCGGTGGGGAGTGCATCAATATCTAGAATTTGTAATTTGTCCCACAGCAGCTTTTCCATTTATTTTTCTCACTGTGAATTCAGTAAATTCATCTGTGTTAAAGAAATCCGACATGTTTACGGTACTGCCTGATATTTTTGAGAGTTTACATTGATGGCTTTGAAAACATTCACTTAAAATGATTGGAGAGTAAAAAGTTATCCTTTGACACATGCTCTGTGAGTTTTTAAGAGTTTGATTTCCTGTGGAATCTCATTATTTCTTTGATAATTATATGCCTGAAGCTGCATTTTGGAACCATTTTTGACTTACCAGTTTCTTATGAAAGGCAAGCCTTTCAAAGTCCAGTTACAAACTTGTTACAGCCTTATTAAACTTTCTTGTTTTTATTTTATTCCTTCTCTATCACTTGTTGGGGGCTGTGCACCTAAGTGTTTCTATCAATGCTCTTTAGACGACTGGTAAATTTGGATGACACATCTGTTGTCCCATCTGACATCTGTTTCTTTTCATTCTGTCTTCAGTATGTGAGACTTCATATTCTGAGTTCTGTGTGGAGATGTACCTGCTGGTGGTCACATGAGAAACATTTCCAGTTTGGTGACATTGAGAAGAGAGGGTCTATAGTTCTGTTCAGTGAACACTGGATGTATCTTACCAATGGCTTCTTTTAACCCTGAAGTTCCACTGGGAGCTGGACTGTCCTTGTAGCAGCAAGCTAAAATACCATCTCGCCTTGGAGATCTGTATGATCTTGCAGATATGGTCCCATATGATCTATATGGTCAAAAGTAAGAGAGGGGTGATGATGAATGCAGTCCATATGTGGTGTGGTAGCTCAGTCTCAGTCACAGAGCATGAACTGAACAAGTCTTACAATCAGCACAATTTCCCAGCACTTACAGAGTTATCAGAACTTCAGGTGGCTGCGTGTGCCATTTCAGGCATCTGTCATGAGAAGAAAAATAAGAGATCCATAGACTGAAGTTTAGGAGAAAGAAAGAGTCAGAATAGCCTGGATTTAGATTGCATGTGGTATAATCCAAAAGTACATCAAAAACAGAGAGTGTCTTTCCTTGCTTCCTGGAATCACTTTTGACTGTCAGCTTCCATGTGGGATATATATACACACATACATATGTAAATATATAAACTGCCATGTCTTGATACGACTTGAAGGGAGAGGGTGAAGTTGTTGGCAGTGGGTTTGCCAGCTAATTTGGTACAGATGAGTGTTGGACTAGATTTAATCTAATAAAGGTTTCTCTCTCCCATGTTCTTGTTTTTAAACTTCAAGAGGAGAATTGAGCTCTTCAAGGAAGATTAAGGTGAATAAACTAAAGGGTGTAACGCCTTAAGAGCCTGTCAATCCCCCTATGTACAAATTCTTACTCAAAAGGGACTCTCTGGGTTGTGGGCACATACCTACAGCAGTGTTGCTTGCAGCAGGTGGTTACCCCTTTTAGCTGCTTTTCACAGCCACCTTGTCAAGTAAAAAAAAGTCTTCAGAGACAAACATGCACGTGACTTCCCATCAATCCACTGCAAATCCCAGCGGCTTCATTAAAGCTGCCCACACAGCTGGGATTTACAGTGACTCCATACTTGGCTGAGAGGCAGGTGTGCTTCATTTGGGTGGCTCGGTGGGTGAGTGTAATAATCTTGAAAAGACAGCTTCAGGTGATAAAAGGGCATTTCTCAGTAAACACACCGATGTAAGGATTTAATGTGTTTCTAATTTTAGCATGTGGAGTTGATGTATTTAGTTGATTGGTGTTTAATTCCTGAACATGTCTTCTGAGAGATGACCTAAATCTTTCCAGAATTATAAATAATAGCTGGAATGTTTTGATGTTTCAGGAAGGCTTGAATACAAAAAAAAAGAAAATATTTGTTCCAGCTGTGAATTCCTGAGAGTGAAAGTGCAGTGTGTTGTTAGATACCAAATTAGGATACTCGTGTGACATTACAGAATCATAAATTACATTCAGTCTGAAGAAATGTTTTGATTCTGAGAACATTAGTTGCCTAAATATGTGTATTAGTTAGCTAGTTATACTTGCTGGTCTGTTTCAAAGTATTTCTATTGTCTTTGGACACACTTGAATTGTGCAAGTTTAACCATTTTTAATCTTTAGTTTGATAGTCCTTACAGTTCTAGGAAGTAATTTTGCTTAATTGTATTATATGAGAAAGTGGTAGCACTTATAATCAAGATTGTTTAATACTTTCCATTAAGCGACTGTGTTTTCAGTTTCTTGTAGCTGCCAGACTTCAGTTCTTCCAACTGGAATATTTGGTCTGCCTCAAGCTGTTTTGTTGGGGTTTCTTTAAACAACTTTGACAAAAATGCTTTAGCCATCTCTAAATGAAACTAGAAATGGAATGTGATTCTACTCAGATTAAAGTTTGTTTTTCCAAAGAGTACAGTTAAGGAACTCAAGAACCATCCATATTTTTCCTAGCCTTGTTAAAATAGTCACGTTTAGTTTCTTCATCTGGAGTATTTGTGGTTCAGCTGCTCCATTCTCCAGAGCTGTGCACGCTGAGCAGGCATGATCTGCACCCCCAGGTTGGGAGGAGCTGAGCGAGGTGTTTCGTGTTGCTTGATTCTGTTGTGGCACAGGGCTGTAGAATGGGAAGCAGTGTCTGTTCAGCTTCCTTCCAGCTGATAAATGCTTAGCTTACATTCTTCAAATGTAGTTCTGTTATGTGAGACCCTGCATGTTTTCAGAAAAATTCTCATGCTGGTAATGTGTTCCTTAGTGATAAATAGTTTATATTTGACTAAAAATTGCACCTCCACCTCCTTTTATCAGGGCTGCCTCTGCTGCAGTTAATTTACGAGTGTTTGCACTTTTAAGCCAACCACTATGGCTTATGACATCCTTAGGCTGAATTTCTGCTGTGAATTGCAGCAGCTGCAATTTCCAGGGCCTCAGCTTTCTGGATTAAAGGATTAGAAGGGGAGCTTGCACCTATTTAGAGCAGCTGAGGAGCAGTAAGCCCAACTACATGAAGTAAAGATTGAACTGAAATTTAATCAGAGCCAGTCTGAAGACAAACAGAAAAATAGTTCTTTGAAAGTTTCCTGCACAGAGAAAGAGGGCTCCTGCAGTGTGAGGCCAGTTGGTGCAGGCCAGAACAACTAATGGTGATGGGGTGTGTGGATTTCTTAATGAAAGTTAATATTAGCTTAATCGCTTTGCTACCCCCTCCTGGTCACTTAACTTTTCCACTCTTGAACTCCCTCTCTGACATATTACAATAGCACTTTGTCAGTTTGCGATCCTTGAGGAAGATCAGCCTCCCTTTTTATTGCTTCCTTCTTTTGTTGCAAAGTAGTTCTGTACTACTACTCTTGGTGGAAATGAATCAGTGATTTGTTTATCTTGGCATTTCCAGTCTACTGAGTATAGCACAGGTTTTAGTGAGTTCTGCTTTATTTTAAAGTCATAAGTGACAATTACAGTTCCAAGATTTGAATTTACAAATAGCCAAATTAATAATTTTTTGCTTAGTTGTTCTCTCTCTGTCTCTAGTTTAAAATACTGAATCAGTGTTGTAGCTGCAATTTGTGAATTAAATGTATTGTGGGCATAGACAGTCCTCATCTCCACCTGCTTTTGCTTATGCACTGCTCCAGTGTTATCTCACCGTCTCGCTTTGCAGCAGGGCAGCCTGTGCATGCTAAACATACTTCTGCTCGGTATTGTATTTCATCTTTTTTATTCCGTGTGCAGTAAGCGATGCAGAAGCTTTCTGCCGAGGGTGGATGTGCCCTGGGGTGAGGGAGGGACAGTGGCTCGCTCCCAGTCTGCTCCTGGCTAGCAGGAAGCCTCACCCTCAGGTGTTGGGACTCCAGCATCAATCCTGGCATGACATGCTGCCTTTAAAACAATGCCTGGCTTCTTTCTTTATTCTTGCTCCTTGCCAAGAAATGGCAATTGAACAATTAAGGCACAGAGCAGAGAGGGTTTAGCAAATCATGAACTGTTTTTAATTTGCTTCATTAAGCTGCTGTTAACTACTTAAAGCCATCTGCTTAAAAATAATTTGCACATCTTAAGTTTGCTCTAGAGAGCAGGTAGACCTTCATTAGAACAGGCTTCATTATTAATGTTATCTTTAGGGGGCTTTCAGTTGTTGTGGGAAACATGCTATTGCTCACTGAACCAAACTTTCCCTTTAAACAAGAGGAAGAGGCACATGTTGGTAACTTGCAGTCTGTGGCCGTAACTGTATTCTTGGGAACCACTGCCATTCATGTGGAAACTGGCTTGCTGTGGAGGAAGTTATTTACAGATATTAGGTAGGTCTGGGTATGAGAAATGAGAATGAGCTGTGTGAATGCATAGTATCCCTGTTATCTGCAACTGACCCCTAAAATTAGTCCTGGAGAGAAGGAAGAGCCAGATCCATCTCAGTGCCTCACCTGTCATTGAGGAGGGGGAACCTTGTTGCCTATGCCTCAAAGAGCTGTTTGTGAAAAAAAACTTTGTCTCCCCAGATTTGTAAAGAAACAATTTCACTTACAGAGAACAAATCACCAGAGCGTTGCAGACTCTCTCTCCTCTCTGGGGCTGAGATCCAGTGGCATTTCAGTGAGACTGTCTGACCTCCTGCCTGCTGCTGTGGTTTAGTGCTGTCCTGCTTCTTGTCGGGGAGACTGTGCCAGCAGAGAGCTCATGGATTGCTTATACCAATAAGATCATTTGGAGTGAAACTCTCTTTAGGAATATTAGATAATGATGGTGTGAGGTTTTAAAAACAACTACCCCTCTCAGTCTGTGGGGAAGAGATAGATCTGGTTTTTGGCATATTAGCTGAGACACAATATGTGACTAAGTATAGATCTTTTATCAATACATTAAAAACTCATTGAGGTATTGCTCTGAGATTGATTGTTGTTCATTTTTGTTTACAGTTGAGTGCTGTTTATTAAGAAGAAAAATGCCAGTATTTAACAGGATGAAAATCTTTTGTGATAGCTGAGCAAAACTGTTGCTATGAACTTGAAATATCATTGTCTTTCTATTAAGGTTTTATTTGTCTCTTTTTGGCAAGAAGAATCCTTACAAACAGACTAACTGCACAGGTTTGTGCACAATATGCTTTCAAGTGTGACAAACCAGAAAAAATACAGGGTTTCTTGTAATTGCTTTTGGTTGCAAAAGTTGAAGGTATTCTTTCCAACTGCAGCTACTGTGTCTTTCAATTTAAAAAGACTTCCAAAGCAATCCTTGACTGGAATCCTTTTATGTTTGCCCAGTCATCTGGGCCTACATTTGAAAAAAGAGGGAATGAAGAAGATACCTGAATTTGTCTTGATATGATGGAATGAATGTTCTAAAAATGTATACATTGAACAGAATATGTGGCCTCAGCCACATTTGTTGTGCTATCATACTTCTGTTGTTTTTGCTGTATTTGTCTTAATCTGGAATGAATTCTACTTCAGGATTTCACTGTAAAAATAAAAATAAAAACCTTTACATGACAAAGAGCTAGTTAAATGGTTCTTGAAGGTCAAATATGTGAAAAAACAAATCCAGTTTTAACTGTTCAAAATGCTTATAAACATTTAAACTTAATGCTTACCTTAGGAGTTGTTTACTGAGGAGAGTACTCAGTGCCAAGATGCTATTGTAGGCTCAGTTATTGAAATCACAAGTTGTTCCTTTTTAGTACTCTGGATTGACGTAAGGTTAGGGCCAGATTGAAAATATCAGTATATTTTACGTGTGAAACATTCTTCTGAGCAAAACGTTTTGAGTTGAGCTGAGTTGAATCTTTGAATCCTTCTCAGCTATAGCTTAAATAGCAGGAGAAAGTGATAACCACTGTGGACCTTCTGATAAGTTTGAGTAGGGAGCTTTGTTTTTAGGAGAGAATATGCAATGACCCAAATCTACAGTTTTCACCAGTTATATATTTGCTAAGGAATCTTGGAAAATACTTCTTTAGCATTTCCACTCTAGGTGAGAGCAAGTTGTCAAAGACCTACAATCTGTCACAAACTGTGTTTTAAGTCATTTCTACTTATAGTTCTTACAAAATGCAGCAAATTCTGCTTTAGCAACACCTTCAGACACTAGGAGAAAACCTGGAGAAGACCTTGTCAGGGCGCAGTTAATGCAGCTGCAGAAGTTGGAAAACTCGCTGCATTTAAACCTCAGTTCAGCTGCTGCACTGGCCTCCTTTTCTCTTCTATCCCTTTTCACCTCTGTCCTCTTCTGGTTATTTTTGTGGATGGGGAGGGGACAGGGACATAAAGACAGCTGTATCTTGATGCAGCCAGCTCCCTTGAAATACCATCATAGATTCCCACCAGAAATATTTCATATGTCCCTTTCCTGCTGCTGAAGAGAAGGAACAGGATCAGTTTGCCTTTTCTGACAGGTCTTCCCTCTGGTACAGCTGTGAAAGGCATCAGATGGGGAGAGGAATAGCCCACTGTTGAGTGAGAGAGGAGCCTTGAAAACTCTTGGCAGGTCAGAGCTGGAGTGAGTTATGCAAAAAAGGAGTAAAGAAAAGACTGTTTCTGGGAGTTGCAAGGCCCTTGAAAGGCCTTAGAGTCTTACCACATGCTTCTCTACTTGATGAGTGGGAGGAGGATCTGAATCTGAGAGGCTTGAGCAGCCATGTTCTCTGCATGAAGAAGGTGCAAAAAAGGCTGTCTAGGGAATGGCTCTGAGTCCTGTGTCTCCTGATGTTTCTGGTTACTAAATTCCCTATACTCTTGTCTAAGAGGAGAAGCAATGTGGAGGAGAAGAGCTGCTGACAGAAGAGAAGGACAGTTCTCAAATGACTGCCTGAAGAAGTAGATGTGAAATGGGACATGTTGCTGATAACTAACTTTTGAAACACACCTGGAATGTGAATTTCTCTGTTTAGGAAATAAACCTTTTCCAGTCATCTGCCTGCTCTTTCCTGTCCCAAACCCAGCTGGAGCTACTACAAGACAAACCCTGCTGAGGGTTCAACAGCCTGTCCTTGTTGGGAGCTGAGTGCACCTGTCAAGGAAATTGTGGCTGAGGATCATTGCTAACTCAAGTGACAGAGATCAGCTTGAGGGGAGGCAGCAGCTTAACAGAACTAGTTTTAAACTGTCTCTTGTGAAGTCAGTCCCTGAGCAGTGCTGACATGAGTTGTAGCTTTGCAGTCTTGGGATAGTTTGTGGGGGGTTTTTTTGTTTTTTTTTTTTTTGTCTGAAAACCACAGACCCTTGCCTCTTGTATCTACTTAAGAATGTAATTGTACATTGAAGGAGTAATTTCTGGCCCTTGCGTTTGTGTAAGAGACTCGTGACCTGAATGTCCTCTTACAGCTCAGAGCAAGAAAGCTTTTGAAAACTCATAATCACTGAGTCACTGGGTGTGAAAAGGCAGTCGAGGAGATTCTGAGGTGTAAGAGAAGGGCATGAAGTAGTTTGCTTCAAATTCACAACTTGAAACTAAATGGGAAAGCTACAGGCTCTCTACTTGCTCCTTCCTTTGTTTAGAAATCCATTTCTAAGTAGCAGAGGAGCCAAGAGGCAGCTAGAAGAGTTAGGATAGCAGCATCTACCAGCTCTAACCTCCTACTCACATCTTCAGAGACGAGCAGACATGCTGCGGTAGGGTGGTGCTTGGAGGAAAAAAGAACAGAAGGAGAGTTCAACCTCTCTTTTACACCTTTATCCCAGAAGAACTGTGAATAATACCACTTTTTTGAGGTATTTTGTAAAAGGAAGTGTCATATCTTTTCTTCACCCAGTAAAAGGGTACTTGCATGACTCAACCAGCCATGCTTAGGGCAGTGAATTTCTGGCATTGTGACAGTGTTGGTGTTAAACATTTCCCTCGCCTAGCTTCAGGAGTCTAAGACTGTTGTGGTGCCACTGTTTTGAGGGCTGTAACATTAGGAAAGAAAAGGTTATGTGTATTCTGGTCAGAGTCACTTATTAAATCTCACAGAGTGCTGCTTTTTGAATGAAGGGTGTCCTGAGTGCTCACCCTGGTTGGAACAGGAGCTCCAAGGCTGTCAGACCATGAGTAGGCTTTTTGTGGGGATGTATGATAGTTCAGCCAAAGAGAAACATAGATCGTTCTCAAGTGGTGTGTAAGCACAGAATAGCAGTGACACTATTTCTGAAAGGCAACCTCTGCAAGAAAAAAGAAAAAGGGGGACAAAAAAGAAATCTGTGTGTTAGGAGGTTGGGTTTATGTGCTGGTGGATTCTAGTAGTGAAGCAGCCTTACCCTGTGGCACATGGCACAGCTCTGCATAGCTGCTCATGCACAGGGGAACAGAGCAGGGCTTGTGTTGTACGCTGCAAAGGCAGTTTATTTCCCTTTTGACTAAAGTAATTTCAATAAGAACATTTAGTTTGGGGAATTAATTAGTCTGTCGAGTAACTACCCTGTTAGAAATAAAAATCTCCTGGAAAGATTGGATTCTGTGTAGTTCATGGCAGTTTGTAGCCAGCCATGTGACCTAGTTGCATCCTGGATACAGAGGTCTTAGGAGGTTTTCTACGTACTTTTTTGACATATACCTTAAAAAACCCCAAAAAACTAAAACCCCCAAATCCTAGCAGCAAAACTGTTAGGTTCTTTGGAATGAACTAAAAACAGAGGTTAAAGTACATTTTTGATATGAGGGATAGCCTGTGCAGAATGACAAATAGGGAACACATACAGAAGGTTCTATGCCTATGATGTAAGTTTGGAGGGGAAAGAGTGCAGTGCAGCTTTGTCCTGCCAAACAGGCTAAAAGTGTTTATAATTCTACAGCGGTAGGCCTTGAAAACATAAGTTTATGTTTTGAATAAATTTCAGGTGCTATTACATAACAACTTCAACCTTTTTTTGTTTTCTTCCCTCTTTCCTTTCTACAGATCACACATCCGTGGGCGGGCTGGGAGACAGTTTTTATGAATATTTATTGAAAGCCTGGCTTATGTCAGACAAGACAGACACGGAGGCAAGGAAAATGTACGACGATGCAATTGAGGTGATTATAATTCATTGAGTTTTCCAATACAGTGGAACCATCTTTAATGATTTAAGAAAATTAAATAAAAAAAAACAAAAACCAAAAAACTAGGCAGAAAAACCACCACCAACCACAGGACTTGTTTTGATATGTAAGTTTTAATAAATCAAGTGATGAATAATACTCGCTTTCACTCCGAGTAGTTCAAAAAGTATTATTGTGGAATACATGTGATGCAGATTATTGTGCTAAAAATAATCAGCTTGTCCCAAATGGTAAACTGTAAAAGCCCGAGCTCTGATTTATTAGAAGGAGATCTAGCAACCTTGAGATGTGTGGAGAACAATCAAGACACTTTTTTCCAGTGTTGAGAATTCATCATTCTAGGACCTGAAGTACCAAATTGTTTTATTCTTTACATTATTTTCTAAGGTATTTACATGTGATATTCCATATTTATCTTGTAAAATGCAGTTCATATCTATTTCTTGCTCTATGGTTCTTTTGTGATATGGTCTTACTCCCTGTCACAGATCAAGGTGTGCTTCCCCAAGCAGGGCAGTGCTGCAGGATGGTTCGATGGGATTTGGGGTGGGGACCTTTCTGTGGTGGCCCTGAGCTTTTTGCTGCCTAACTCTTACTTTCCCAGTTTCCCATCTTCTCTTAGCAGCATCCCATAGTGGTGCCCACCATGCCACCATTCCTCTGCTGCAGTTTAGACACGTAGAGAGTAACTGAGCTGGTTTGAGTCACGCGAGCTGTGGTACCAACAGCAGCAGGAGCTGTGTAGTCTCGTCCAATTGCAGATCTGTGGTTGGTGCCTAATGTGTTCCATGCTCTGTGCATGCCCTGTTGCTTTCAACATGAGTTTTTAAAGCCTAGGTTTAGTGCAGTCAGACTTCTAAAGGAAAACACCTGTTCCTGGACTTCTCAAAGTTCGCATTTTTAAAGATATATAGTGAAAGTTCTGGTACAAAATTACTTTGAAGCTGTAATGTCTTATTCCTGACCTGAATCTGATTACATTTGACTTCCAGCTGCTTTGATTTTTCCTTCTCTGCATTGTTTTAAAGGGTTATCTGCACCATGTGGCTGGTTACTATCAAATGTACAATAGGCATTCTCTCCTGAAGGAAAAATGCTTTTTCTTTTTTTTTTGTCTCACAATGTAAAAGATTTTGAATTATTTCTTAAGCTTTTTTCTATGTACTTTCCAGCGTCTTCAGTATGGAGACAGCAATGTAAGCGTTCTTCTAATGGGATTCTTCTAACTGATTCCTTCTCGATTTTTTCCCCTTCATCCAGCCAGGAGCTCTGTTTCTACTCTTAACCTTTGCCTCACACCATCATCCACTTTCTAGTTGCTTTATTCTGAAGCTGGTTATAATCTTTCTGATTTACTGCTTTCCTACTACTGTGATTTACATTCCTGATTCCTCAGTGTTTGACCTTACACTTATCTCTATTACAACACTTTGTTCAAGCAAAACCTGTTTTGTCACCTGTTCTGAGTGATTTTACAGAACTGACTTTTTCTTTATCTTTATCTATAGTTCCATCAATTTTTGTGTCATCTGCATTTTTTTTCTAGCATTTTTCGTGGAGATCATTGTTAGAAATACTGGCCAGTGTTGAATAATGTATCTATGCAGAATCTTCATGGGATAAGGATTTTTTCACAATATTTTTTTTTTTTACTTTGAACTGTTCTAGGAAACCAGCTTTTAATCCACTTCATATGTGCTGCCTTGAATTTGTTCAGGACTAATATTTTGTAAAATGCCAAGAAATTTCCAAAATCCCTAATATTCCTAGTATCAGCATACACATATCAATCAAACATTTATTTTTGAAACTACATAATTTATTTTATGTGATTGTTGTATTAACTTTTTAAACTACTGATAAAGCATTATCTGTTTCCCAGTCCTTTTGAACTTCCTTAGTTTTCCAGGGTTTATTAAATTCTACATTACTAGTTCAAAACATTAGTTGTGTATTTTTAATAGGCTAAAATACAGTTTATTGGGTCCTGTGAATTTAAAAATGTTTAGCAGTTGATATCTAGCATCCATTGTGGTTACTGTTGAAATATTTTACTCTGATTCTTAAACTGCGAGCACTTCAAAATTAGAGGAAATAAACTCTCCTATTCATCTTCTTCCCTGTAAACCATCTCGCAAATATTTTGTATGGGCACATCTGAATGGAGACAGAGCAAAGCAAATTTGGGACCAGGTTGAAAACACACTGTGGGTAGGAGGGAGGAAAAGCCGAGCTGCTCCTGCTTCATGTGTGAAATGACCTGCAGTCCAAGCATCAGAGGGTTCCTTCAGCTTTTTCTCAGCTAAACCCACCCTGTACACTTGAGTCTGCATGAACTGTACTGATTTATGTGCTGTGGAACATACTCTGTTTCAGGGTTTGTGTCTCTCCCAGGTCCTACTTGACGTTGAAAGACATGGGCAAAGAGTCATTAAGTAGGATTTGCTTTGCATAACTGCAATTCGAATTTTTATTTGAAATGTTTTTAAGAGGCCATACCCTTACCATTCTTTTGTTCTTGCGTATAATATAGGTCTTCCTCCATAGCTAACACTTCTTATTCTTTGTTTTTCAAAATGTGGAGCAGAAGCTCTTTGCATCATTTACGCAAGCAGAAGGGGAAAGGTGTAGCATGCATTCCTCCCGCTCACAGCAGAGTTGAAAATGTTCTCAGCACCCACCGGTCTAAAAGAATATCTCTGTCCAGCCACAGAGATACACTTCACTCCCTTATCTTATTACAGCAGGCTGAGTGGAAGATGGACAACATAACCTCACTCCTAAGTCTTGCAGTAGACAGTGATACCTCATTCCTTGGAGCTATCATGGGGAAGAAAAATGCAGCATCTGTTCTTCAGATTTTATGGTTTCTGTTCCATGGCATATGATTCCTCTTATCCAGGTCACCACATACTTCCTAACACGAATACAAACAAGTTGTATATCCATAACCCCTTTGTATATAACACGGGTGCAGTCCTCCACTGTAAAGGACACTTCATTGCCATGTCCTACTGTGTAAATTCACAGCTGTGATAAAAAGCTGAAATTGTGAAACTTGCTGGGAATTTTTTGTGGCAATAAAAATTGAGAATGGGCCTCTTAACTTTGCTTTGAACATCATCATGTGGGCCTTCCAGCTAGTCTGGTTTCAAGTGTGTTTCTCACATCAGCTGGAGGATAGGTAAGCTTCCTTTTGATCTGCTGCCTTGAGTAGTCTAATCTGTTAGGCTCATAAATTTGATCCTCACTCTTTCTTACTGCACAGCATTAGGTAGCTAAAAGAAGGATTCAACAGTGTGTTTGACTGTCACAACATAGCAAGTACTGCTGTAAGACAGCTCAGAAAATGCTGTTTTTTGTAGTCATAAAAAAGCACATGAACTTCAGATAGAGAACATTCAGTTTTTGCATAAATCACAGAATATCCTGAATAGCAAGGGATCCTCAGGAATCATTGAGTCCAGCTCCTGGCCCTGCACAGGACACCCCAAGAGTCACACCATGTTACCTGAGTGTTGTCAAAACACTCCCTGAACTGTAAGGGTTGGTGCTGTGACCATTTCCCTGGGGAGCCTGTTCCAGTGCCTGACCACCCTCTGGGTGAAGAACCTTTTCCTGCTATCCAACCTAAACCTCCCCTGCCACAGCTTCAGGTCATGCCCTCACATCCTGTCACTGGTCACAAGAGTGAAGAGGTCAGTGCCTTTCCCTCCACTGCCCCTCGTGAGATTGTTGAAGACTGCAATTAGGTCTCCCTTCAGTCTCTTCTCTAGGCTGAACAAACCAAGTGACCTCAGCCACTCCTATGGTTCAGTCATTTCACAGACTAAGGAAGCTTTTTCCATTAGTTAATCTCTTAGTTGATGTGAAATAAATCTTCTCTTTGGGAGCTGGGGTACGCATGTCCACTCTGGTACATGGGTACTCCTTGTAGTCCAGCTGGCTGTCATTGCTTTGCAGTACCTACTGCAGTGCTCTGTGGCCCCAGCCATCCAGCCCAAGATGCAAATGCCACATCTGTCCCAACCTGCACAAATGTTTTATCCACTATGCAGTGCTCCCAACAATGCCCAGCTGTCCCGTGTTAATTACTGTAAATATTGTCATTTTTCTGCAGTTGGCAGGCAGTGGGTTGTTGAATGATAAAGTATTTTGAGAGAGTTGCATTTATTTTCTTCTTGAGATGCTTCCTTTTTGACTCTCAGGATCTAACGTAGTAATTAAGTAGCTGATAGAATTTGATTTTCAGATTTCAAAAACTACCCCTTCTACCAGGCAGTTGTTTTCAAGTTCAGATGTGTTTTCTGCTCAGAAGAGGAGCATGTTGCACCCAGAACAGGCTCTTCAGTCAAACCATGAAAGCAAATCTGGAGTAGAGGAGTAGCTCATGGAGAAGTGTATAAGTTTGGCCTGTGTTTACTATCCTGGTGCTAACCACAGCAATTTTGTCCCACTGGAAATGCTTCTACGACCATTTACTCCTCAACAGTTACAAAATTATGGGAAGATACAATTCAAAAGGAAATGTCACTTAACATTTGGAAAAAAATGCTTTCCTCTAGGAAATAAGTAATCCCTATGCTTTTGTGCCTTCTTGCTCTGCATAGTTAAAGTGGCTTTCCTTCAAAGAGGACTCACCTTTTATGTACCATATGGTCGAAAAACATCAGTTTTGTCACAGTCTAGAATAATGGAATCAATCGAGTTAAATGCTCCAGATCTTACTATCCTTCTCGGTGGCAGTTTTCAGCAGATCAAATATTTCCTGTACCAGTACTTTTCAGAACAAATGAGGCTTGTACATTTAACCACACCAGGCTCCTTTAGCAGCAGAAGGCAGTTGTCAATGCCAATTTGCATGACTGTTAGACAACCACCCTGGCAGCTGTCAGACTTGCTGGTTTCTGCTCTGTCAGTTATTTTTGACTTCTTCTCGCTGGATCCTGCCATGAGCACAAACCTCAGATCTGTCAGTGGTATTAGTGAAGGAATTAACCCAACAGGAATGCAGACCAGCACTTCTCTTTCATTACTTTCTCACTGTCTAATGCTAGACATAGTAAATATTGCAGTAGGTTGGTGGGAATTGTGATCTTCTCTGAAAGAGGCTTAAGCAAATGTTGTTCCTTCTAGTTTGCAAACTTTGGAAAGTTAGGTCAGGTATTTTCCGTGTAAGAGAAGGATACCATATATAAGTTACAAGCAACAACATGTATGGGTACAAAAGTGCAAAAAGAAAGCAGTAGTTGCCTCACACATAAAATAATAAAGTTTTTTGTGAACAGCTGCTCTAACACCCATCATTTGAGAATGTGCAATCATGAAAGCTGCTATGGAGAAGCTAGAAAGGGGCTGGAGCATTCCTGTCAGTTCCTTTTAAAGACTGACTGAGGGTACAGATTTGCTTATGTTGCTGACCAAAAGTTTCCAACATTGATGTGATTTCTGAGTACTCACAGAGTGGACAGAGCAACAAATAGGTACTTTCCAGAGTTAACAGTTAGACAAATACTGTTTGAGCTGTAAAATAAGTGTGAATTCTCAAATAAAAGTAATGTTGTCTGTGTTGTGATTTTCCTAGGTTAGATGTCATTGGCATTATTAGCAGTTGGGGTATTTTTTTGTGTGCTTTGAAATTATATTCTTATAGCTTTTTGTTCCTTTAGGGCTCAGAAGTGAATTTGAAAGAAAATTATTTTTGTTTTGAAAACAGTACTTTGTCCTATAAAGGAATGTTAATGTGTAAAACTTGGATATGAAACAGCATTTGAAAGTTCTCTAAATCTCTTTGTAGGCCATAGAAAAACATCTCATCAGAAAGTCCAATGGAGGACTGACCTTCATTGGGGAGTGGAAGAACGGGCATCTTGAAAGAAAGATGGGCCATTTGACCTGTTTTGCAGGGGGAATGTTTGCCCTTGGAGCAGATGGTTCCAGAGATGATAAAGCTGGACATTATTTGCAGCTTGGAGCTGAAATTGCACATACATGTCATGAGTCATATGACAGGACAAGTAAGACCTATTGTTAATCTAATCATTTCAATAGTTGGAATACAGCAACTGTTGTAATTATTTTTAGGATTTGTTATGGACCTTGTCTAACATACACTGGTTTTATACCAGTATGAATTTTTAATATTCGTGTATTTACTTCTGCTCTGCATCATGGTGAGTAAATGTAAACCCAGACTTTATGCATGCATGTTTGTCCTTGTTTTTGGATCAGTCAGCTAAAATAGGTTATATGGGTATGGGGAGGAAGGAATTTGTGTGAACTCTCGTCCTCACAGATATATAGGGAAGTTTCTCGTTTCATGTATACTGTTCTTTTAGTTAAGTAGAGGGAAAAATTTGTAAATAGACTCTTTACTGGTTTTAATAATAGTGCATTCTGGGTAAGTACAACTAAATAAGAGAGGATGAAGACTACTGTGCAGACTGTGAGAAGGCCAAAGGCCTGACTAGTGAGGAGGCAGCATCAGACTTCACTGTTGGGCTAGAAGTTTCTCAAGGTCAGTCTTTTGGACCAGGATTATTTTACATCTTTAGTAGTGACCTTGATGCTTGAAGTTGAAATGTACTGATTATGCTTAGGGTGGCCGTAAAGTTATAAGACATAACTAAAATGGAAGAGTCTCAGAATAATAAGCAGGAAGATCTTGAGAACTGGACTATCAGAAATAAGAAGTTCACTAGAAAAAGTCAGGCACTCTTTGTCTGAATGTGAGATGAAAAATGTCGTGGTCTGTATCAGATGAAGAATTTTCAGCAGAGATTAGATAATATTAAGACTGCCTTAGAAGACATGTGTAATTTGTCACCCAGAATACTCTGTATAAATCTGAATTTCAAGTAGAACAAATGCAGAGAAGGACCAACAGAATTACTAGAGCGACAGAGCTTTTATCTTACAGTGGGGAAAATATGAGAGATTGGTATGCTCAGGCTAGAAAAATAATGCTGGAGAAAGGAACAAATATATTGCCATCTCAAGGGGTAAACACTGAAGAGAAATAGTTATTTTAAGATATAAAATAACGCAGTTGTAACAAGAGCAAGATTTTTAAGCTCGCTGTGAAAAAACGTAGGTTGGAAATTGGAAATGGTTTTGCATAGCCATCAGAGAAGTGAGCTGCTGAAATACCTTCCCAGTAGAAATAATGGTAACTAAAATTTAAGTGGTTTTAAGATGAGAATTCATGTATTTATTTACTGGATTACATTGTATCATTGCATAGTTGCCTGTCTTTTCAAATAATTCAGTCACACAAATGATAATTTTGTTTGGGTAGCAACAGCATTACAAAAAAAAGGAAAAGAAAAAGATATGAGCATGCTCAAGAAAAAAGGTAGGACATAGTAGCTATTGTTGCATTCTGAAAAATTGCATTTAAATGTTGAATTTGACATTTGAAAATAAGCAATGTTAAATTTACAGTTGTTTGAGCAGACCTAATTTTATTCCTTCAGATGTTTATTCTGTACCCTAAATAAGTCAAAAGATGGGGGAGTTAAAAGTTTTGATTACATATTTAATGACTGTATAAGAACACATGAGCAAGAAAGACTGAATGTTGTACAGACAGCTATAAATTTGCAATGCCCTCGTTTTCTTTTGTTCAGTCATGCAGTCCCAGGAATGTGGATTGTTTGTGTTTGGATGTTTTGGTTTTAATTTTCTGGACTGATTTTTCAAAGAAAATTAAGAACTTATATGTGCCAAATGTCAACTTCTTCATTCTGTTTTAACAGCAGGATTTGAGACATAATGGTACACTTTAATGACAGAACTGGCTGATGGCAGAAAAAGCATCTTTAAGAGGGCAGACAGTCATCCTGGTTCAGCTAACAGGTTTATGGTTCAGCAGGCAAAGAGGATTTCCTGATCTCTTTCTCCTATGGACTTGGGAGAGCTTGCCCCATTTGGCATCCCCAGAGGACAAAGAAGGATGCTGACGCTGCCTGCAGGGGATAGGCAGCTCTTTCTTTAGATAAACCAGCAGAGCTGCCCTTTCCTGTGTCATCCCACAGTTGCTCATAATAAACTACAGTATGTACCTGGTGATGTAATGCTTTATTATGAAAATACTGCTTTATGAAGCAACCTAAATTTCCATAGCCGAGCATGAGTCTCAGCAAAATTGAAACAGAATTTCACAGAATAAAAGCATTTCTGGAAAATGAGGGCATTATATTGCTAACTGTCATCAACCTGTTGTGCATACTACAGGTTTGAAAGCCTGTTTAAAAAAAAAAAAAAAAGGTATTTCAGAAAGCTGGTTATTTCAGTGCTGACTAGTACAGAGAAGCTCGAAAGTCTTTGAAACTATTCCTGATGTATTTTCTTGGGGATTATGTCCCAGTGGCAACTGGCATCAGTGCTGTGTAATCGAGAAGTTTATGCAGGGATGTAGTCTCACTATCAATGTTCCCCAGGAATATCTGAGAGAAGACCTTAGACTCCAGAGTCAGAGGCTGGAGAAGTGAGCAGGTATGTTGTGAGAAGCTTGGGCTCTTGCCATGGCTCTGTGAAAATCCCTGTAGATTCTGCTTAAGCTGAGGATCAGTCTGTAGCACTCCTCAAAGGATGCCTTTCTAATTCAACAACTGGAAGAAGCTGGTGGTCTTTGGAAGGTGAAGACAGGGGGTGTAGTTGTGGTTCTGGTCTGCCTCTGAGCAAGGGATTTGTGTTTCCAGGATTTATTGAACTAGACAGCATGAGAGCCCCCCACAAGGCTCTTCCCCTCTTCAGGAAATTGGGAATGCACATGGCACCCCTTAGAAACACCGAGGATTTGAAAAGGCTTATCGATGGTCAATGAGAAAACTTAACTGTAACCAGAATAGTCTTATGATGTGTAATCTACACATGCCTTGGCTTCCTACCTACTCTACTATTTTTTTGTACCATAACCTATCAATAGATTAATGCTGCAGCCATCCTAAATCTCCCATCCTATGACAGGAGATTTCAGGATTTTCCTGTAGTCCGGTGTGCTCTCATTTTGGAGAGAAGATTGAGAAAAACAAAGACAGAAGGCATGTTCTGATCTGTATGCCCATGTAGCAGCACAAGAAATCATAATGCTGTCAGTGAGCACTGGTAAGGCTACAAAAATCCAGCTTCATGTGCTCATGGTGCAAGGTTTCTTGATGCTTAAGCTTATGTGAGTACTGCACATCTTGAGGTGTTCCAGTTTCTGGGGATTAGTTCTTTGTTTTCATGCTTAACGTGCATTACTGAGATACATGGCACAGGCATAAAATAATTGGCAATGTGAAATCTGTAAATGGCAACAAGAAAGAAGTCCAATGAAATTGAAAGAATATAAAGATCACTAACAAATCAATCTGAATAATCAGCTTTCATAGGTATTGTAGAGTTTAGATAAACAAGCAAAATATTCTGTATAGTGTGCTGATCTATAGCACACAGTATTTTTAGTACATTATACCATCCCTTATGCATAAGAATTTTCCTAGCCATTAGCTGATAGTGTGTAATGTATTGACTGACTACAGGGAGCTTATTTTAGGTTGAAATTTTTTGCACTTCTTTAAAGTTTCTTGACAAGAGCTGTCCTCAGAATCGCAGTACAGCTTTAGCTGGTTTTTATGTGTGACAATTCTAGTGCAGAATAAGCCAGATGACTAAGACTTCAGTTGAGACATATGCGAGGCTATGAGTAGATGCTGTCTCTGTCCCAAGACTCTCAATAAGCAGCTAAACAGGCAAAGCTGAAGAAATGAGAATAATTACATGTTTTTGTGAGAAGTATGAAATAGCAATGTATGTTGGTGGAATGGCTCAGAGTACCTTGGAGATTCTCTTCCTCCAATTTTGGATGAGTTAGAGCCTAGCAAGTATTACTATAATTATGAATCCTTTCTTACTTTCAGGAAATTTATTTAATTAAAGGAACATACAAAACATTAAGCAATATTTTCAAAAATATTTCTAAAATTAGAAATATATTTATCTAGAAGTCTAAGGATTTGCCCTTTTTTTTGGCAATGCTAAATACAGCTCTCATTGAAGTCAACTTTATGTCAGTTAAAATCTTTTAAAATAGTGCTAGTTTAGCTTTGCAGTTTTGCACTGGTGTGAAATTGTTTCTCATCTGCTCTCCCTGCCTAGACTATAGTCTACCAGTGCTATTAATATGAAAATATCTGGATTATATTGTAACCACTGTAGCATTGTAAAATGGCTTTAGATGGTTCTTGGCTTAGAAGAATGGCCCCTGAAAGGTACTGTGCCCATAATAGCTTCTTTTCTTTAGTCAGCTATTAGTAGAAGTGCTGTGATTAATTTTACATCCTTGGTTTCAGATAAGAATTCTGTGAAATCATCACAATATGCAGAGGTCACCCATCCTTGGGTAGTTTAATTTCTTGTGGTGCCCAGTAGCATTAAGAGTAGGTATGAGTAAATAATTACAGATTTAATGCATGAGCAGGCTACAAAACGAGAGAAGACATCACAGTTTCTGTAGGTGGGGATCACCAGAACTACCTGAAATCCAGCTTCTTTGGTGGATAAGACTAACATAGCTGTCATGTTTCTCTGATTTCCAAAAGGCTTTTTCCACAAGTGTTTTACTAAGGCCTGTTAGGGACATTAAGCAGTTACTATCTAAGCAGCAAGTACCTGCACAGAGGAAGAAAATGGGCATAATGTAGAAAACAGGATAGAGGTAAATAGTCCACTCTTGCAATGGATAAATGCTGGTTAACCGGTGGTACTCTGATATATTTGAGATATATATATATACACAAATGTGTATAGGTGTGTAAAATGTATACTATATTTATACACATTATAAGTGTATAGTATATTTCCATTTCATATTTAATATGTATTATATATAAATAAAACACACATATATAAATGATCAGGAAAGGGCAGGAACAGTAAGGTAAGTGTGCTGATAATAGCAAAAAAAAAAGCACTACACAAGGACCTTATGAGGTTGAGTAATTGCATAATAAATTACTAAATTAAATCCAGTGTAGTTAAATGTAAAGTGAGGCACCTATGAAAAAATTATTCCTAACCTCACATACAAGATGATGAGTGCTAACTGACCGTTGCAATTCAGGAAATTGCTCTTGAGATTATGAAAACGTCAACTCATTAGCACTCAGGAAAAACAAAATGAGAAAGAGCAAAATAGAAAATGTCATTACATCACTGTATCAATCTTGTCCGCGCTTTTTTTGCTGTGTTCAGGCTGGTCCTCTCATTTTACAAAGGATATAGCAGAATTGGAAGAGTTGCATAGAAAGGCAAGAAGATTAACTAAAGGCATGGAACAGTTTCCATTCAAGGCACAACTAAATTGGATAGTATTATTCAGAGTGGAAAAGGAACATTCTAGGTAGGATTCAGCAGATTTGCAGAATCACATAGGGACTGGAGAGCGGTTCTGCATCAAATAAGTATTAGAGATGTGTAACTCCTTAGCAGAGGTTGTTTTGGATGCTCAAGGCTTACACAAATTTAAGGAAGCACCAGATAAGTACTTAGGAAATAAATCTATTAGGAATTACTGACCATCTAAAAAAGTATGTCTAGTCTGGGAAAAGTCTTGAGCTCAAAACCACTAGAGTTTGGCAGAAAAGATGGGAAAAGGTATCTTATATACTTGATGGGTGCTTCCACTTGCCCATCCATGTTTGATTTTGGCCGTTGTTGGAGATGTTGCTCTGGAGCAGACAGAATTCCATCTGGTCCACTATGACCATCCTTATATTCAGAATTTTGGATAGGTAGAACTCTGTATCTAATACAATCTCCTCCATTTTATAGTGATATTTGTTTAGTTTTTTAACTGAAACTGATAAATCTGGCCCATTTTGAAAGAAGTACAATAAACATTTCTTGATGGAGTTTCCCTTACCATTCATGTGGCTGAAGCAGAGTGATGCTTTTTCTTTTGGTATCCAGAGCCATAGTCCCTTGAAAACAAAAAGATTAAGGAACTTTTTTTGGAGATTGTCTGTTGGGGCATGCACTGAGAGTTGCTTGTATTTTTCATTATAGTATTCTAAGGTTCCCCTTCTAGACCCATGAGACCATGGTTGATTTGAACCTCTAGCCCACAGGAATTACATGATTAATTGCTTTGATAATTTTTAAAGCTCAAGTGTGGTTTCAGAGTTCAGCTCCTTAAAAATTCTCTGCCAAAACAAATGGTGGGGTGCAGCTGTAGATAAGAGTGCATTATTAATGTTAAATTTGAGGAGTAATGTGCAGCTGTCTAATACAAAATATGTGTAATTGCAACTTCATGTTACAGACAGTTTTTCTGCAGGTGTGTTGTTCTTATATGAGTGGTCTTCCAGGTGCTGGCACAGGGCCTTTACAGGTTCCTTTAAGGGCTTAAACAGTGAATGTCTTAGTTCAGAGATTTATTTTCAGGTGTAGTTAAGACTTCATTGCCCAGTTGTAACCCCGTTACTTGAAGATCACAGCATATCACTTACAGTGGCCTGACAGCATGTCCTTAAACCAACAGTTTGGATAAAGATACAGATTATTTGGGATGATGCTACTTGGTTTAGTTCCAAGATCTTTTCCTGCTGTGCTGGGTGGGATCAAAGGACATCAAAACCTGTGTTGACCATTCTTTTCTTTTTTCTTTTGCTTGTAAAGAACTGATGTCGGTCACTTCAATTTTATCCTATAATTGAATGTGTTAGTGTGTTTATATTCTTTGTGTTTCATTAGTTTTCAAGAGGATTACTGTAGTCCTGTCAAAATAGGTAGTTTTCTCACAGGAATTGGATACATTATTCATAAGAAAAATTATAGGTCTCAACAATAGGAAATATTTATGAGACTGCTTAACGACTAGCTAGTTTCTGTTTTTTTCACAAGCTTGGGATATAGCCGTCTCCTACCCATCCTTCCTGCAAAGATTGGTGTGGAATAAATTTTTTCTTACGCTTACTTTTTTGTTGTTGTTTGTTTCCTCTACAGCACTAAAGCTGGGCCCAGAAGCATTCAAATTTGATGGTGGCGTGGAGGCGGTGGCAGTACGGCAGAATGAGAAGTATTACATCCTAAGGCCAGAGGTGATTGAGACCTACTGGTATATGTGGAGATTCACCCACGATCCCAAGTACAGGCAGTGGGGCTGGGAGGCAACACAGGTAACTGTATTAATCATCTGCTAATAATCTAATTTTGATTAATATTTTCCCTTTGAAGCCACTCCAGTCTCGTGGTACTGAAACACTTCAAGTGGTAATTGATTTTCACAGGTTCCTGTAAACTGGGGTACATAGGAGGGTGCTCACAGTTATTGCTGTTTGGCATCTGCTGAGTCAGGTGCTCAGTTGAGCGGTGCATTCAGCATTAGATAGCTCGTGAGTTTTAGGCATGGAAAGAGCCCACTAGTCATGACTCCTACTGTTATCAGTAGTCCACAGCCCCTGAGAGTTCTTCCACTTCCCTGCTATCGCTCCAGCAGTCTTTGGAAACAGCTCAAAGCCAGTTTCAGAGATGAGAATAAGCATTAAAGATAACAAGACAGTAATGAAATGTTTTGACTACAGCCAAAGAAGATGAGGGAGGAGCAAAGAAAGAGACAAACCAGGAGCCTGGATAAGTTTATTCTGTGGCTGAAACTCAGTTTTGCTCCAGAAGCAAGAGACCGGGAAAAAGCTGGAAGAGATCTTCTGAGATGCCTGTATTTATCACGTGGCAGATAGTTAAGACAGGTTCAGAATATTTAGCCAAGCTCATTACTATCCATCCCTCAGCACAGCTGCAACAATGTAGAAGAGACCAAGTATTTTAAGGCTGTGACTTAGTGCAGTTTTGCCTTTAAGTCTGTTTTGTTCCAACCAGAATTATGTTATTCTGGAAACAGGTTCCACGTTTGTAGCATTTGTATTCCAGAATGCATTGCTGCTGTCTCCGAAACATCGAACATTGAGTCTCATCATCCCTCCTGCCCAAACTATGCATGTTTCTAATATGACAAAGTTAATAACCTACTCCTTGCTTGTGTAGATACTACAAATGCTTGCCAATCTGACACCAGCTCCTTTCAGAAGCTATGGCTGGATGATCCAAGCTGAGGTTGGGTTCTTTGTAACAGGTTAAAGAATTTACAAGTATAAAGATTTTCAGGCCAGGATCGGTCTCTTAAACACACTGCAAAGCATGTCTTTTAATTGCATTTTGTTCAGTTTTCTCCATTTGCTTTCATTATCTTGGTCCCCATTAATGCTTTCAAAACAAACCCTCCCTTCCTCCTCCCCTGCCTCCAATTTTCTCTGTGTGCGGGGTAGGATTTTATTTTATCCTTCTGTCAACCTCCATCGAAGCTGTAAATCAAGCAGCTCGTGTGCTTAATTGCCTCTGTCCTTACAGACTGCCTTCTTCTGCCTGTTTCCTTGATAAAGGATTTCTTTATTGAACATAACCATAAAATATTTTTGACTTCTTCATAAATGGTTTTGCAAACCCCTCCTTCCCACAATTAGGAATTTTCTTGTCCACCATCATACTGACACAGAAGCTTGAAGCTTTTTGTTCCTCAGGGTTTTCTGTTCATTGCATATAGATAATAAGTTCTTGTGTTTATTCCTCACACTTACTCACTATTTTTCCTTCTTCCCTATCACACACAGCTCTAGCTATGTTTATTCCATCATTTATAAATAGAGAAGAATCTGGTGTGACACGCAGAGCAGTTGGCTTACTGCTGTTGTACAACACTGTCTGAATTTGTCTTCCTTTTGCCTTCCAACCTCTGAAACATACTTGGATTTATTACCTATGTTTTTTGACAAAACTTAGGCACTTTAGTGCAAATGCTATGCTTTGTCCAAGGCCTGTTTTGTTACATCTCTCCAAATCCAGTGTCTGTGGGGGAAGAAACAGGAAGTTCAATCTGACATTCCCTCAGTGATCATAAATCCCTGTGAAAGGGTCTCTATCTCTTTCCTAATGAAAAAAAGGCTAATTCTCCCTAATGCTATACTTAGCACTAGAGACAACATTCATCTCAATTGTATTGGGCCAGTCAAATTGGATGTTGGTGTGCTGGAGGGCTGGCTGAAGTATTACAGAAATATGCGTGCAAGATACTCAGGGTAAATACAGAAAATGACTAAAATCCTTCTCAGGCTAATTATTTGAAAGCAATAAGAACCACCACTTCACAATAGGCATGTAAAGCCAATTGCTAATCTGAGCTGTGTGAATGAAGGGTTCAACTATGTGTTGTGGACTTGTGTATCTCACTAAGTAGGATTGCACCACAGAGGCTGCTGAGTTTGTCAGAGCTTCTAAAACAGTGAAAATAATAGACAAGACCTGAAGCTCAGGCTAACTTCAGGCAAACTGAGGATTAATAGTAAGATGGATTGGAAGGACCTGTAGCTCTCTGCCCTCATGAGACCTCACCTGCATCCAGATCTGGGGTCCTCAGCACAAGAAAGACATGGACCTGTTAGAGCAGGTCCCAGGGAAGGGACACAAATGTGATTCAAGGATGGGAGCACCTCTCCTGCAAAGACAGGCTGAGAGAGCTGGGATTGTTCAGCCTCGGGAAGGGAAGCCCCCAGGGAGAGCTCATTGCAGCCTTCTAGTACCTAAAGGGGGCTTATCAAAAGAAGTGAGATGGTGTTTTTATATGGGCATGTAGTGACAGGTCAAGAGGCAACGGTTTTAAACTGAAAGAGGAGAGATTTATATTAGATGCTAGGAAGAAATTCTTTACTGAGAGGCTGGTGAGGCACTGCAACAGGTTGCCCAGAGAAGCTGTGGATGTAAGTGTTCAAGGCCAGGTTGGACGGAGCCCTGAGCAACCTGTTCTAGTGAGTGGTATCCCTGCCCATGGCAGTGAGGTTGGAACTAGATGATCTTTGAGGTCCTTTCCAACCCAAACCATTCTGTGATTCTACTTAGTGAAGTACAGTAGACAGAAAAGAGCCAGACATAGGTTGGAGGTAAAAGAAATATGGTTTCACAGTTTCATGGGTTAGAAGCTGTGAGTATGACAGCTGGTGAAGAAACTGGCACAGTTTTTATGGGCGTGTTGTTGGCACAGTCAAGAAAAGTAACATATGCCACAAAAAACACCCTCAGAGAAACTGAGGGAGCTGGGGTCCAATCTAGAGGCACATCAAATTTTATTTCCAAAGAACTTAGGTTCACATTGACTTCTCTGTATATTACAGGCACTGAAATTTCACTTTGTGTCACTTTTGAGTTGAGACGTGTATTTGGCAGGAGTATAGTGTTGAATATTCTCCTATTCTGTATTTGAATAAAGGAAACTAGAAAATCCACTACTTCTGGTAGTTTGCTCCATTATTTATTTACTCTTGCTGTTAAAAAAACATGTTTTATTTCCCTTTTGAATTTGCCTAGTTTCAGCTCTCGGTTGCTGGATTTTCCTATGACTTCTCCTATGCCATTTTAAAATGTCTTCTCCCTCATGTTTTCTTTCCAAAGAATTTTCATAGATTGTAATAAGCTTACTACTGACTCTACTGAAGATGCTAAACAAATTGTGTTGTCTCTCACTGCAAAATATTTTCTCCAAATGCCTGCACCTACATTAGTTCATCATCCTTCTATAAAAATGAATTTTAGAATTGCATACTCTGGTTCTGACTTTAGCCAAAAAAAAATTCAGCCTGTGCAAAAATAAAACTATGTCCCTGCTGCTGTCTCCCTGTTTACTGTCCCTGTGTGTGCATCTCCCACAATGTCCTAGCAGGAACTCTGACTGAATTCTTACATAGCCATGGAAGTCTTTGAAGTGTCTCTGTGTTCCAAAGGTTGTCTCTACCTTCCAGGCTAGCCTGGGTCTGCAGTTACACAGTCTTCATGACTAGATTTAGGATTATGTGCCTGGTTTTATGAAACTCATTTTGTCTGGCACCCAGTTACCAGCAGATTACACTGTCTGCTGTTATTTATGTATGTCATTTTAGCCAGCAGCAGTGTTGCAGTGATTGATAAAACTTCAGACTGCTCCTTGTGGATCTCTGTGAGAAGCAGCTCTATTTTGTGATGATTTTGCATTGCCAGTTCCTTCTTAGAGCACTGTCAGTCAGTTTTAAATTGAATTATATTGATATGGTATAGTGCTGCCTTGTCTTCCCATAACATCTTAAAGTACCATGTCAATTGCCTTAGAAGCTTTTAAGTTTATTACAGCTCTGCAGTTATCTTTATTTGTCAAATTTGTAGCTCTCAAAGAATGAAATCAAGCTTGTGACCAAGATAGTTTTCTATAAAACCATGCTGATTGGTGTCAATTAGCCTCTAATTCTTCTATATTTTTCCATGTGTTTCTGTAATTGATTGGAACTAACATCAGGTATGCCATCCTAAAATTACTCAGTTTGCCAGTGCCTCATAATGGTAGCATTACCTTAATACCCTTCCAGTCATCTTGGAGCTTCCCTGTATTCTGGGGTGCAATAAATTTAGAGTTATTTTATCAGGGAGACTGGTCTTCAACTTTGGATTGAAAGTGTATCCGAGTGGCAAATTTGGTGCCACTACACCAAGTACTCTGAGGTTTGTGTGAAGACAGGACACTGAAAATGTCAAGTAGCATTTAAGCAGCTTCTCTGTGGCACCAAGCTTTTCAGCCAGTGTCCTGAAGTTCTGTACATCTCTGAATCAAGGCCAATTATTTGTTCATATTTTAAAATTTTCTGTTTGGATGAAAAGCTGCAAAGCAATCTTTCAAAGGCTTTTTTCCTTTACAGTTCATTACTACCTGTACTGTATAGAACTCTGATCAGCTAGG
The DNA here is from genome assembly GCA_013397055.1 of Pachycephala philippinensis. Lineage (NCBI taxonomy): Eukaryota > Metazoa > Chordata > Aves > Passeriformes > Pachycephala > Pachycephala philippinensis. The sequence continues at coordinate 77,086 of VWZT01010584.1, read as the reverse complement.
GTAAATCCTTTGCCTATTCTGAACATGAGTCTGCCTTCCCAAGGAGAAATTTCTGAAGATACAAGGTTACTTGGTAATTGTAAGGAAAAAAAAGTTAATCTAGATCATACATTTTCTTTCTGCCCTGGCTTCACCAGTGTCGCACTTAGTTACCCAAGCATGAGAACTCTGCAGCACAGAGCAGGATTTCAGTGCTGTCCATTAGCTACAGTTTCCAAAATAAGCAAGTTTTGTCTCTTACACTGACTTGGGGATTTGATTCTTTTGGAAGAAGGAGATGGTGTCCTACCATTTATTCCTTGTTTTCATTTTGCCACAGTCACTAGCAGGTTTTTCCTGTCCAAGCTGTGACATAAAGCCTCAGGGTTGCTGACTGGTTGACCAGAGAAACACCTGCATGGTCAGACTTTGCATGCTGGAAATTCTGGCAGGAGTTGTAACCATTGGGGCTTCCTCACCTATTTTGCCATGCTTCAGAGCAGACACAATGTTGGGTTCTGCAGTATTATAAAAGGGGATAGTGGCAAGAGGAGGCACTTCATTTTCTGCCTATAAAGCAAAAGTGCTGTGGCCCTTGTTTATTTATATAACACCTGCCTAGCAGCTGTAGGGGAGGAACATGCAAATGCGTTATTTCTTCAGAAGCTGGATAAGCAATTAATTTTTTTCTTTCCTTTTTGTTGTTGTTGGTTGGTTGGTCTGGTTTGATTTTGTGTGAGGGGGGTGGTGTTGGGGTTTTTTGTTTTGTTGGTGTTGTTGATGTTGTTGTTTGGCTGCCATGTGGTAGGTAGCATCACTTTTGATGTGCAAGAGCATGCAAAGAGATTGTCCTGCATTGGTGCTGTTGGGTTAGATGTGTCACATACACCTTTCGTTTCACTGTAGTGAAAATCTGGTCAACCCGGATCTCCGCATGTGAATAGTCTCAGTGTAGCCCTAGCCTGCACAAGTAACCAAATCTGAAAATAATTCATCCAGACACTTTCTTCTTTTAGACTCAAGTCCCAACAAAAATGGAGCGTTTCCATCCAAACTTGGAGAAAGCAGTGCTTGAGATAAGGAATTACAGCAAGAATTAGATTTTGCCAAGAAAGACTGTACCTTTCTTGGCATAAGCTCAGGCTCTAGAGTCACAGCCATTCCAATAACATCCTTTTGCCAGTCTCTCCACTTGTTTTTCAGAAATTTGAAAGAACTTTGGATTATTCTTTGGTCCTTGAACAGTCTCGCATTTCCACAGGGCAAGAGTGTATTCTAGGAGGAGGTCAGCTGTAGTACTGCTGTGCTGTGACTTACTGTCCTGGGTATCTTGCTCAGCCTTTTGCTTTTCCTCCTGAATTCAGTGACAGCATCTGCTGACGTTCTTTGTGCATTTGTCCAGTGGAAAATTCCTCTTTGTCTCCCAGTATTTCTAGTATGCAAAGGCGATAGTGACGTCCTTCAAGAGTTAGTTTCGATTGAATCTGTTTTCTGTGCATAAAAAGGGCATCATTCAAAAGTTATTTGCTCCCCTGCCTTGACTCCTCTCAGCTTCTGTTGAGTATAACTAGCAAAAATCAAAATTAACAAATATCTGGGCATAAAGCACCATGTGGAGAGGAGCTTCACACAGGCTATCGGGCTGAACCATAGATTACTGAACTGCAGGTAGCTACGTTCAGTCATTGGTAATGACAGACATCCCGAGACAAACATTTTCCTTCATCCCTGCTTCTTTTCTCTCCCTGCATGAATCTATTAAAAGAGTTGGTGTCTGCTGAGGAAGCACAGTCAAAGCAGCAGGGAAGCACAAATAACCTGTGAATCATTTCAGAGTCGTTTCTTCGGAGCCAGTTTTAATGGCTGATATCCTTGTGTGCTGTAAGGTCGTGCGTGCGAGTGGAATAATGAAAGTGTAGGCGAGAGGTGCTCCGAGCTGCTAACACTTTCTTTCCAGTCTCCTCCTCTTCCATTGTGCTTTTCACAGTACTGTGTTGGAGCTGGGGGTGGGGGGAATCCATTGGCCCCTTCCTCCATGGAAGATGTATGGATTTAAACTCCATGCTTTAAAGATAAAGAGCTCTGCTGCAGTCCAGCCCGCAAGCTGACTTGAGTTTCAACTGTATAAAGGGGAAACTGAGAAAACCAAGAGGGAGATGAGGGGAGAAAGCAGCAGCTAGAAGAGTTTATAGGGTGAAATCAACAGCCCATAAGGATGAGTACAGTATTTTATTTCTACTTCCAGAAAGTCTCCATGACTAGCTGCTAGTCAAAGAATTCCTATAACTCTTCAGACTCTTCCAGCTCTGAAATCCAGGGATGTTTGTTACCTTCCTGTGCACATCTTAGCACATGTTGCACTGATTTGACTGATGGGTGTTCTGCTCAGTGTTACCTATGAGGAGCTGTATGAGCTCAGAGGAAAAGTCTACAGAGTCCTTGTCATGTCATCAATATCAGCCAACAGTAAATACCCAGGAAAGGAAGTGTTCTTCCCCAGAATACTTTCTTAGCATGTAGCAGTTTGCCAAATGTGGTCTCATTAATAACCCTGGAGGGATGCTGCTTCTGTATGTGTCCAGTCTGGTTTTTATTTTTTTTCAGCATAAACTGTTAATGTCCATAGCATCCTCCAACAAAGAGATTCACAGCAGAATAATGCAGCATGAAAAGAACCACCTTCTTTGTTGATCAAGCCTGATGCTTTACAGTTTCCAAATTTGGTTCTACAATTAAATTCTGTGTGTCTTTTCCCTTCCTTTTTGCAGGCAATTGACAAGTATTGCCGAGTTAGTGGTGGCTTTTCTGGTGTCAAGGATGTCTATTCCTCATCTCCTACATATGACGATGTACAGCAGAGCTTTTTCCTTGCTGAAACTTTGAAGTAAGTCCTTTTCATTCCTGCATCTTTCTGTAAAAGCTCTCATCTAAATTCTAGAAGAACGTAGTGGCTCCACAGGTAGCTGATGGAGGCAAAGAGTGATTTTGAGTATTAGGAGAACAAAACAGAACAGGGAGAAAGCAGGTCCTGAAAATGGCAGTTCTTGTGCCTAATTCAGTCATCACAGTGTGTTTCACTGGGAAGAAAGGGCTCCAAGTTCGTCGTGTGTAAGGGGATAGTGTGGCTATTCTATCCTTCTGCTGGCTCCTTACCAAATTCCTCTACACAATCACAATACTTTGTGGCCTCGTGTTACCATTATAAAAAGAAAGTCAGCCACTGCTACCTCCTCTGTTGTCTTCTTTAATTTTATTTCACTTACTCCTTCAAGTTCATTTTCTGGAGACTAAAAGCAATGGTCCCAAAGAGAGAGGCAGCAGTTTCAAACAGGTCAGGTCAGAGAAACAGTACCTCTTCAGGACCTGATATTATTTGATTGATCTGCCTATAAAAGCCAAATGAGAGAATGAAATCTGCTCCTAAGGGATTTCTGTGGTGACAAGGCTGACTTTTGATGTATCACCAGAATCCTGTCTGCATCTTAAATAATCACAAGGAGATCTGAAAATTCACTGATGCATCATTCAGTAACTGGATATACTATAGTGCAAGCATTGCAGAAGGTGGCAGTTCTAGGAGAGAACTCAGAAATTTTTACTGATTTTTGGCTTGGGGCATTTCCTGCTTATGGGACAAAACAAAGGTTTATTGAAGAGCTGGATATTAGATGTTTTGACATTGACGCAATTGCCATAGCCAAACCAGAAACTGGTTTCACATTGAGATAAAACAGAGAACATAAGGTCAAGCAAGATAGGCCAAATGAAAATAAAGACAGAAGAGTTGGGTGTGATATCGTGAGGAAAATGAAGATGTTCCTCAAAAGAGGGGCATAAAATGTGTCTCACGGAATACCTGCTGTAAACTTCTGTGCTATTGATGATTACTTCTGCATCTTCATTCCTCTCAAATTCAAATTTGGTAACTGTCCCAAATATGCTTTGTTGCTGCTTGGATATTTCAATTCATTGAAGATACACAGGGGATTATGAGAGTTTTGGGCAGTACCTGGCATGAAGGTACCTGTTGAGTGGGAAGGAACAAGATGGAGAAACAGGTTGCTTAAGTTATTCAAAGGGAAAGTGTGAATCAAATGAGGAAGGCGAGTTTGAGTAAGATTAAATATTGCTGCTGTGGAGAGAAAGAGCTTGGAGAGCTGCAGCAGGAGAGAGCAAGGCAGAAGTATTGAGGAAAGGAAAGGCCTGATGCATTAAAGACAAATGAAGAGTGTGGGGAAGGAGATGAGATATGTGTGACAAAACTGAATCATCTCTGCAAGAAATTTTTATCTGTAAACACTAAATTGATGAGGAAGGAAAGAAAAAGTAGAGCTCCAGTGCCTGGATTGTGGATAGAGCTGGCAAATAAAGGCAGCGGGAGAATTGATCAGGCAGTGACACACAGCTGCAAGCAGCAGACACTGCCAGTGTCTGATGGAGAGAGAACGAAGGAACAGCAGAACAAGTGTGCACATTCTGGATGTGGCAGAGTCCACTAATGGGAATGACACCCTTTCCTTTCAATTGCAGCAAGAGCTGTCTTTTTCTGGATGGCAGGAAAGCAAGCAGGAGCTGAGAGATCCTGTACACCCACGCTTTTGCACTGACACAGGTTTTCTGTAACAAGAGAAATGTCTTTTGAGTTTTAGCAGTTGGGTTAGGAAACTTTGATAGATCCCTATTACCAGTATGTCCTACAGAGTATAGCACAGCCACATTCAAAAGTGTGCATTAAGAAAAAAGAAACAACAAATACTTTTTTTTCTGCATATGTCCAGTAACCCTTATTTTGTTACGTGCTTCATGTCCTCTGCATTGTATTATAATGTACAATATCTGTGAAACCCCTCTGCACAATCTATTGTGCCATTTCCTCTCACCAGAAGCTGAACCAGCTTCTGGAACAGTGATGACAAATCAGATACCTGCCATGGTTTAGTAGCTTCTCTTGTGCTGTTATGAAATCTTTGGCTTGGATTAAAGAGGATTAGTCATTTCCAAGTGGGTTTACTCCAATAAGAAAAGTTTTTTGACAACTTCTTCTCTGCTCTCCTGTCCCCCAAATACGTGTGGTTGGTGTCTTGATGTTTGTTTTTCACTGCAAGTCTTTGACAGGAGACTTGAAAAACAAAAGTTTCTTGGAAAGATTAAAATGCTGTCTTTATAACAACTTTTCATTGAAGGGCTTGATCATAATAAAAATTACTTCAGATCATCATAATAGGGAAGGTTGTGTGTGTACTGTACAAAGATTGAAAGTGAGTAATTTGTTTATAGCTGTAGCTGCTGAACTGTGGGGCCTCCCTGTGCTCTGCTTTAATACCCATGTTTTTCATCTCTGTCTTGGTATCCAGGTATTTGTATCTGCTTTTCTCCAATGATGATCTTCTACCATTAGACAACTGGGTTTTTAACACAGAAGCTCATCCTCTGCCTGTTTTACATTTAGCCAACACCACACTGTCAGGAAATCCTGCATATCGATAAAAACAGCTCTATGAAGAGGAAGAGAGACTGTTTTCAGCTCTGTTTTGTTTACATGGACCACTTGAGACTTTAAGCAGGAGAGGAGACAGACAGACACTTGGTAAACCTAGACCCCCAAGTCAAGCAAGTATTGGCATGGGAAATGAAGCTCTTCAACATATAAATAAGTTAAAAGTTCTGTTTTATACATGACCAAAACACGTGAGTGTGATTTTTGCAGGACAGAGACTTCACGCGCTTTGAACCCTGGCAAGACGTGGAATCTGTAGATAATATTAATGCAGCAGCACAAGGAAGAAGAAGCTTTCCCATCCAGGGAGAGGAACTTGCTGCTTGCTGTTGCAAGGAACAACACACAGTCACCTCTTCAGATTGGGTGGGTTCCAAATACCTACGTTTTCTTTTTCTTTCTTTTTTTTTTTTTTTTATGATGGCATGAACAAAGCAACAACAAAAAGCAACACCACTGCACCAGCAGCATCAGGATTTGAATTTCTTTCTGTACCTGTCTGAATCTTCTAAGGAGTATCTGTTTGTCCAGACTGGCAGCCATTCTCAGAGCCTCTAAGCTGTTAGATCTAAACTCTAACGTACAAAAAGTATTGCCTCCTCATTTTTCCTTTTCAAAATAATGCTTATATCCAAAAAGAAAAATCAATTAGTAAGCATTTGGTTTGTAGTTCACTGTCAGTAGAGTGGGCTTAGTTCATTTGGCAAGCTCAGTCAGAGTCTGGAGCATATCACAACAGTAGGAAGGAGCCTAAGTTTCCCTTCCTCACAAATTATGTCACATGAAAAAAACCATTCTCTTCTTAGTCCTGGTTCTTTTAGCTAAATAAACAGAGATGACAACATGAGTATAACAGTCTTGTGATTCATATAGGAGGATACAGTATATGGAACTAAAAGAAGCTCCCCTTAAGCTAAGCAGCAAGAGTTTGCTGCTTTGTATTTTTCTACACAATGTGGATTTTTCCTGTAAGTTACATTTCATTATTTGGATTCTATTCACAGAACCTTGTTTGCATATATATATGCGTGTGTTTGTGTGTGTGTCTGACAGAAGCCTAAAACTGCCTTTGATTTACTTTACAAAACTTGCTTTTCTTCTGGGTGCTCCAGAACAAATCCAACATGATCTTTGGAAACATCATAACATCTCTTACATGTGGCTGAAAAAAGAAACTGAAGAGTCTCTTCTTTCATTAATTTATGATGCTGCTACCTGCATGGGGTTTTTCTCCAGTACTTCATGGCTGGGCTGGACAGTATCACTTAAATGGAGTCTTTTTCAGTCTTCATTTATTTGCTAAAAAAAGTTGAATCTTTCCAGATTTTTCATCTTTTCAGTTTTGTCTTCCTCAATCTCTTTTTACTGCTGTTCAGAACCCTTACAGCTCCAATTATTCTTTTTATTCTCCTATACAGCTCTCAAATCTTTTTGCCATGGTGATTGGCCCCTTTGCTGAAAAACAGCCTTTAGGTGCTGGTTTCCCTCCTAATTAGTGCACAGGTTGAGTCTTTAAAAATTTTTGATGATGTTTTTGTACTAAAGCAAGTGGAAGAACTCTTCAGTGGGCTATAGCAAAGGGAGTGAGTGCTATTTTTCCCCCTTGAAAATGTTTTTATATGAAGTTTTATACAAAAAACTTTTTTCTTATCATATTATAATACATCTGACTGTAGAGTATCCCCTCAAAATTATTCTTCATTTGTCTGTGACATTAACTTAGACATGGAAATCATCATATGTAAAATGCTAAAATAGTAAAAATGCTATCAGATGCTTTTTTCCAGACAGTTACTTTAGTTTAAGAGAAGTAAAACATGGAGCATGGAAAAAGTTCCAGTCTCAATGTTTGTACCTTAATACCAGTTACTTTGTTGCTGTAATTTGCAGCAGTATCTTAAGAATAATTTGAGAACTTATAAAGTAATTGATATAGTAAATAGTACTGATTTCAGTAATTGTTTATTTAAAATTAGAAGTAGCTTAATAAATGGCTTCTTGTTACTGGCTCCACATTAATTTATTTTTCTAATTATTATTCAGTGACTTACTGAAGAACTAATAATTTTTCATTTTCCCAAGTTCTGGTACGTTGTGTTTTCAAATTGTTTTTCTGATCCTATGAGAACTGTTATTACTTTAAAACTGCACTCGATTGCCTTGTTCTCCTAAATCTCTCCGGGTAAAAAGGAGAAAGAGGAAAAGCAGACNAATCCAAAGGGATGCTCCAGGTCATGGTCTTAAAAAAAAAAAAAAGGAAAAAATAATAAAAGCATTTTCTGCCCCATACACCCATCCCTGTACACCTCCTGATAAATGCAGGTGTAGAATGGCTGCCAGTCTGTTCAGAGAAAGGTCAAGGACAGAATTCTGGAGTCCCAGAAACAGCAAACTTCTTACCATTGCTGCTCCTCCTCCATCCCCCTCTTGTGAATTAAAGAGGAACCCTGCAAATTTAACTTCCCCATGAATCCCAGTGGGTTAACTTACTGCCATAAGGATGCCTGAATTGAGGACTAAGCCATTTCATGTTATGGGATGGTGTTTTTCTCAAAGCAGATGTACAGTACTGCTATTTCTTTGTGTCTATAAGCAGCAGGTACCAAATAAAGGACACTTGTTTCTCATTTTCCAGTTACCCCAACAACAGTCAGTTCATACTCCATCACTCTTTAAAATACCAACTATCCTTTTCCTCCAGAAGCTAATGATGTGCAGAGTCTATCAAAAATAATGCATTTTGAGGACTAATTGCTGTGTCTTTCATAAATTTCATCCTGAGATTTCCTAGATCAAACAGAGTTTGGAGATAACGGGTTCTGGGCGAGGTATGTGCTTAATTACCAAGCACCACAGATACTGAAACTTCTGACTGAAGTGATGTGCCCTCGTTCTGAGTCCTTCACAGAAAAGTAGGTTCTGATCTGCAAAATGGCATTATGTGCAACCCAAAGTTCAGACTGTTTTCCCTCTGGGTACATAAGGTACAGTAAAATATTGCCATTTTCATTCTGTTGCTGCTGTCTTACTTTCTTGAAGATAAGAGTGTAAATTTAAGCACAAAAATGACTTTTTAGTCCTAGCTGTTGCTGAGTCTTGCACTGTACTCTCTAACAAAACAATCCTGATTTTCTTTAGGTAGCTGTCCCATTTTACAATTTCTACAATACCCTCTCCCCTTACAGAATGAAATAAAAAACAAAATCATGTACATTTTTGGCACACTGGATTTGGGCAAGAGCCTGGAAATCCCAGAATTGTCTATTTCCTGTTTGCATGCAGTCAAAACAAGGATGTATGGTTCTTTTCTTAATCCAAGCCTCAAACTTGCCTGTTGGTCAGGATCTGCCAGCAGTAAGTTTTTTTCTAACAGTTAGAGCTTGACTTTTCCAAGAGGCCAGATTTCTGCAGCTTCCATTAACAACCCTGGAGTTGTGCGTGTCCTGCAGTCAAGAAGTCAACTTCTTAGCTTTGTCCTCTAAATAAAAACAAAACCCTTGAATGATATTCTGAGTGTTAATTTTGCTGCACAATATAGTCCTTAAAACTGAATGTTCAAGAAGAGTACGGAAAATAACAAGTGCCCTGGAGTAGAAGGAAAAGCAAGTAGTTCCATGTGCCAGTCACACCTTTGCTGTTCCTTCAGCTCCCTGCTCCAAATTTGTGGCTCACCATGTTCTAGCTCCCAAACACTGACGTATTCCCACCCAGTATTTCACAAGATGTGAATGTTACCTGGGTTCTGCGAAGGGACAGTAATTACACATTCCCTGTAATACCATTCTTTAAGGTTAGAGGTGCACCCCCTAAGCAAAACCCCATTGAGCTGTCATTTATGATCCCCTCTTCTGTCCTTGGGAAAATGCCATTCCAAACCTTCATAACGTGACTCTCCTCAGTCTGAATGGAGAAGAGGTTGATAGCATTAACACTGAAAGAATCAACAGTGTGATGGCACCCACAGAAGATGGTGAGGCACTCTACGTTTTAAGGGCTCTAGGAACAGGCTTTTAGAAAATTGAGCCTGATACTAACACTGGTAAGCCTAGTCCATTTTTATAAGGGGACAAACAAGAAACAGACTTCTTGATACCAGAGAAGAGTGAAAGCAAGCTCTTGATCAATACTGTAGTTAGGAGATTGGTTCACCCTAAGACATCCCTCTTTCACTCCTTGAATTTTGAGAAACAGTCTTCTGACTAAAGAGTTTGAGTTGCCATACAAAGAGGAAACCCAGGCTCTTTTGCAAGTTGTGTGTGTACAGCTGTAGCAGAGATGATAAGCACGAGCTGCTTCAGCTGTCAGCGCCTTCTAACAAACTGCTCTGTAATTGCCCAGGAAAGTTGGGAACCACCAAAGTCGGAGGAGACAGCCTGACCTCTTACGGTGAATTGTTGCCTTTAATCCTAATCGCTTGGTGGAAGTTGGATTTGCATTCTGCCTTTATTCTTGCTTTGTCTAAAACTGACAGATTATTTTTTTCCTCCAAAATAATAAAAGGGCAAAAGTCTATCTTCTGATGTGGAAACCTTCTGCCTCTGACCTGGAATCCTGCATATGTACTTTTTACAGATTAAAAAAATAATATTGTATATAAAAAAGATTGAATAAAGAATGTCTTTAAGTGAAAAGGGTGTGGGTTTTGTCCTTCGCCTCCAATAGTAGCATCCTGTAACACTGGACTGTGAAGCTGTCCATATTCCAAAGGCTTCGTGGTGCTGCAACTTTTCTTTCCCCTGCAGTTCTGCTAAGGACTTTGTCAAGTTAAACATGTATAATGACCCCCTGTTGCAAAATTAAACCCCTGTACCCCATACTTGCTTCCAACAGGTCCCTGTAGTGCTCAGATTGCTCTCAAGATGCAGCTTCATCCACAACAGCTTGAGGCTGTTCCTGTGTGCCATTGTGAGAGCCACCAAACCTCATAAAAGTTTGAGATTTCTCCCCGCTTGTCAAATTGTGTGGAAGCGTCTAAAAGGTTCAAAGATCCTTTTAGATGAGGGTAAAGGGACAGGCAGACAAGCAGTGGTACTAAATAAATTTCTTAAGCCACCAGGTTAAACCCTCAGCTTTTCTTGAGACTTAACGTAGCCAGTGAATTGGGCAATAAAGTCTGTCTGTCCATTCCTCTGCTGTCTGTGAAATGGAAAAAGTTTCCAATTGTTTAAGTGTTATTCACAGGGAAATTGGTCTGAGGAAATGGCTTCAGCTGAGCTTGTTTTCCCCCTGCACCTTGAAATTCCCTGGAACTGGTGCTGTAGCTCTATTTTTTGCAGTACAGCCTGTGAATAACCAGATTTGCTTTGTGATTCATGTGAACTGTAGATAATCCTCCGTCTGACGTCACCCATGTTGCTCGTACGTGGCACTTTGTTTTCATGGTGTGCCATGTCCTATTTCAGTGCTTTATATCCAGTGCCCAGCCTTCCCAGGGTGCTTCAACCTCAGGATGTAATGATCATAAGAGGAAATTGCCTCCAAAGTGCCATACTTGAGTGCAACATTTGACCCCTGCTGTACTGCCTTGCTATCCACCTTGAGATCCAGTTTTTTATCCAGCTGTTGCTCCCTAGCTTTTTGCATGAGCACGTTCGTGCTGCACCCAGCTTCCAACTGCAGCATCACTTCCAAAGCAGCAGCTTTTGCATCCATTGATCTCCCTGTGGTGTCCTCGGCCCCTGAGCCACCTTACTGGAATTCACTTGGGGTATCAAAGCGTGTCCCGTCCTTTGTGGTTGCACTGCATTGTCTCTGCCTCTTCAACAGTGAAGTGCTTCACCCCTCTGCTTCCACCTCGTCTGAAACAGACTTTCTTCTGCATGTTCTCTGCCCAAGGGATATATATAGGGAATATCCTCTTTTATCTCTCCGTTGGCACTCTGCCTGCATGTCACCTGCCCCCCCTCCCTTCCCTTGCAGACTCTGTGATGGTGTGTGCTCCTTCCTGGAGCCCATGTGCCTTTCCTATGCATATTAATTAGCTGTATTTAAAAATCCTGAAATTAATCCTTTAATGGGTTATTTTTAGCCTTTGTCTTGTAGCTCTGGGAGCTGGCTTCTCTCAGTGCAAAGTCATAGGCTTTCTGTGGGCTTTGGAAAGGAAGCATTACTCTATCTGTGCTGCTTCACGTGTGGGATGTGTGAAGGCTGGTGATGGTGTGCTTTTTTTTTTTTAAATGTGAAGAGCAAGAGTCTTTTTGACAATATTTCAGGCTGAGCCAACTGCCATGCAAAAAGGTTTGAGAAAGAGCAGTCACTCATATAGCCAAACTTACTTGCAGGTAAAAATTCAGGGAAGAATTTGGGGAGGAGGGAAAAAGCACTGTGTCCATGTGTACTAACACTGTCACTGTTTGCTTTCTTAGATGGTTTCCATTGTACAAGTAGTCACAGGCAACAGGTATGATGCCTGTCTGTAATGGTAAGAAGAATTTGTTTGCAGAAAAAAATAGAAAGACTTGTCAATAGAGAGAATGAAGGATCAGATAATGCTGAGGCCTGGAACAGCAGAAGAGAAATTTAAAAAGTCAAGATGCAAAGTTGTTCCTCCTGGGATGAGGCACAAAACCTTTCACTGTAATCTGGGATGCTGTCAATCTGAAATTGGTAACAGAAAAAATGGAACATACAGTCAGCCATAATACACGGATCACCAATGCAGGGTGAAAAAAGCAAGTGAAAATAGAAGAATGGTTGTGCTGAGTCAAAACTAAGGTCTGTCTGACCTCGTATCTTGACTCAACTCTGATCAAGAGCAAATTCCAACAGAGGAGCAGGAAAGTGAATTTTGATATTTCACAAATGTACCCCGAAGTGATCTGCAGCTTCCTGAGGCATAGGTGGTTATCTTGGTATTTAAGAGGCCTTGACATCCATGGAGGGGGGGCTGTTCTTTGGAATGAGTCCAGTCACTTATTGAATCAATAGCGGCTGTCAGGGAGCAGAGCAACTCTGCCAAGGAGCCTCATGGTGCTGGCAAAGCATCCGTGCACTGAGAGGGTGTTTCTGATGAAACAAAAAGCGTGTCAGTGCTGTGCAGAGATGGGTGAACACATCTGAGATGTGCTATGTGGTTCTGGTCACCTGTATTTAGGAGGGCTTGTCTCAGTGGAGACAGAATTGAGGCTTACCAGGGAGTGGAGGGTTGGCATCAGGAGGCGTGAGAAGAGTTCAGCCTGGCAAAGTGGAAAGCTGACCGAGAGGGTAACTGCTGTCCACAACACATCAAGTGGTTGGTCATGCTGGGAGAGAAAAAAGCTGGTTTTCCCGGAGGACAAACCCAACACAGAAGCCCCACACAAACTGGTCCCTGCAATGCCTGAATCATTTCTGACAATGAGGTCCTAGAAGTAGAAAACATGTTTATATCTCTAAATAAAAGCATGATGTTTTGTGCTTGCCTGTGGTTTCATGTACCTGAATCAATGATGTAGGAGGTCTTTTCCTGTCCTGCATTCCAGAGCTCCTGTGGGATCTCTAAGTCTAGGGTAGAATCTATAAAAGCTCTTTCCTTTGCTCTGTTATCTGCTTCTAGGGCACGTCAAGTGTAAAATGCCATTGAATCAGGAAGTAAAAAGCCCTTCATAACTTCATGGATGGAAGTAATTCATTCACATTTGCTATGCTGTTTGAGTAATGATGAATAGAAATTCACCAAAATGCTTCCTATTAAGTTTTCTAACACGGTTATCCAATGACCTTTCACCACTGGATTTGCTGTGGAGAAATCAGAAACAGATTGCAGCGTGTTGGAGCACAGTGTGAACAACATAAGGACACCGATCTCTTTTGATCTGAAGATTGTTAATTGAACAAAACCCAAGTAACTAGGAATATGATGTTAAAACAGAAGAGTTGTACAGTCTGCAAATAAAGTCCTTTGTGCAGTGATTCTTCCACAGCAAAATAAGTGAAGATCATCAGTACCCTTGAGAGAATCTCCTAAGATGCTCTCTGTTGCATGCATTTAAATTCTTTTTGCCCCCAGTTGTATATGGCTCGTCTTGTACTTTGTTTGGGTACACATCCCACTATTACTTGAGGAGCTTTATGCCTGTGGGCTATTTCTACACTAATTAATGTTCACATCAAGGGATTTCCCTGACAGTTCTCTGGCATTTTTGCAAGTGTTCTCTTAGCTCTGCACTGATACGTGGTCATGCATTTTGTACACTTCAGCCAGGCAAATAGTTTCAAAGAATCCATAGATTCTTGCTGTTAGTGTGCTGAAATCTTAAAACCAGTGTAATTTGAGCAACCATTTATGTCAAACCAGTACTACAGTCTGCTAAACCTTATGCCAAGTTTCCACACTCTACTTCTACTTGGATCACAGCAAGATTAGGTTTTCAGGTTTTCATTAGGTATTTTGCAACTGAAGTGGAAATTTTCCACAGGAAAAGAATCCTCCAAATCTTTGAAAACACACCAGCCATCAACTTGTGGAATTAATTGCTTCTCTCTGAAGCAGGCTTTGATGAGTTCAGTGACAACAGTGAAAAATTCACTGTCACATCCAGGTGAGATCGTTACATTGATTTTTTATTAGCTTAAATAATGAAAAATGCTGCTTTTTCAAGTGTATCCCCTAAGAAAACCTTTCAATATACTGCCTCAAATTTCCTCCATATCCTGCTCATGCTATTTCTTAATAGAAGCATAGGGGTAAAGCACATCCACCCCTGCAGAGAACACACTGTGGCCCTGGAGATGTTCCCTCTGAACAGGTTATGTTCAGGGCCAGATGCTTGTTAGCTGCATCAAGAAGATGCTGTGCCCACATTCTTTTTTTACCCCTGCAGCAGAAACATCTTGCCAGCTTGAGCTGTTGGGAAAGGACAAGGATGTGCTCTGGTGCTGGTCAGCCCAGAATCTGAAAGCCATGATTTGTTTTCAATAATAGTATCAGACTGACTTCCAGAGTGGTGACGTTTGAACATTGAGGTTCAAATGTCAGACACTCTCAGTGTCTCCCAAATGAACAAGCTTTGCCCACCCCTGTGTGTGTAACTCTCCAGGATGTGCCAAGTTCCCTGTTTGAGGAGTCAGCCTGGCTGAGCAGAGCCAGCCAAGCACAGCGGGCACAGCAGTCTGCCCTGAATGGATCAGAAAATCAATACAAAGGATGAAAATGAATTTGTGATGTGGGACATGAACAGTGACTGCGAGGAGCCTTCTTCCTGGAGGGAAAAAAATCGCCTTATGTGGAGGGTCTGCAACCTCTGTGGGCACCATGAGATTTAAACTGGCTCCTGTTGAGAAAAGACTGTACTTTAGCTGCTTGACAAGCCTGTTTTTTCAAAAACTGATGAGTCAGGCTGCAAGAATTATGAGATTACTTCTAAATAATAAGTTTGAGGATCTTTTTCCATGTCTGCAGTTTTGGGGTTTTTTTAAATCTCGAGCCTTTGGGTCACTCATAGTTTAGTATTTCCAAGCCCTGGCCTTTTCTTTCAGAATGGTGAGAACCACCCTTAAAAATAAAGAAAAATAAAACTTGGCTTATCTCCCAAGCTGGCAGAAGTTCCAGCATCATGAAATGATCAAGAGTGGGCACTGCTGCATTAAGCTCACCCTGAGCATTGCTACGAATGCTTTAGTAAGGGCAACTTGCTTTTTGGAAAACAAAATTTTTTGCAACTTAAATGTGAAGCAGACATGGATCTTCATTCTGTAGCCATACCAGGCAATTTATCCTGTTGACTGCTCCGGTTCAAACAGTTGGCAACATCCTGGTTTCAGTGAGATGGCTCACAGTAACCAAGTGCAAAACACAACACTCAGAAACAGGACGTGTAAAATGTTCCTGTGATGTAAATGTGAGCCCCACAGTTACTTTTGCATTCTTGCACTGATCTTTATAGGGACAGAATAATTTTTCCACACCAAAGTGAATAATGAATGGGATTCAAACACTTGACCTTGACGCTATCACCAGTGGTTCTTCCACCACTTACTGCAGGAGTGCTGGAGGGAGGAAAGAAAGGAGAAACTTGGGGGATTTTTTTTTAATCCTGTGCTACTTATCTGCTTGTACAGAGAGACCCAGCAGACTTCCAGTGTATTAACCAATTTGTTCTCAGACAGGAACAAAAAGCTAGACAGTCACACTCTGGTTTTGGAAGCGTCTTCCAGACACTATGTCAGCTGTGCTGTAGTTCTTGTGTTGTCACAGCTAAGCATGGCATCACTCCCACTGGAGCAGTGTTCAGAGGATGAACCTGAGACCTTTGCCTGAAATATATGTATCAAGCCATTCCCTTAAAGCGACATTGTGAAGTTTTGCCTTGTAAGAGGAGTTGTCTTGGGTTGCAAAGCACGCAAGTGTTAGCAGGGGAGGAGGTGGGATGAATACTTAGTTCTGTGATGTATCAGGGTTGATCATTTGTCTCTGTTCGTCTGGATCCCCCGTACCCAGCAGTAGGCAGCCCTCACCAGCAACCTTGCACTGTGTTTTTCGTGATAAAAGTGCAGACTTTGTGAAGACAGAAACTCCGCAGTCGGAATATTAAGTTGGGCTTTGCAGAGCAAGTGTGGGGAAACCATCGCTGAAGATACCATCTTGTGGCAGTAAGAGGCACAGACCAACAGAGCAGCAGATCTAAACTATGTGAAGCAAAGCATCAATCCTGCCGAACAGCTGATCATTCACCCCTTCCTCTCCAAGCAAAGGATGCCACCGAGGAGCAAGTCCTGCTCCTGTGCTCCGATCCCGCTCTGCCCGCTGTGTCCTCGCCAGGAGCTGCGGGAAGGGGACACGCCGGGCAAGTCCCAGGTTTTACACTGCACTCACCCCACCCAGCGGCCGCTCCGCATCCCTTGCCCAAAACACCTTCCCTGCGAAAGGATGGCGAGATCAGAGTGCGGATCTGGTCCTTACTCCGGCACCTCTCCCAGATGTGTCCGTGGCCACTTCCCACGAGCCTTTCCAGTGCAGCGGGGAGCTTTGCCTCTGCCACCAGCACCCTGATGCCCAGCAGGGCTTCCAGAGCTCCCGGCTGCTCCCCCAGCCTAAGAGCAGGCACAGAGGCACTGATGGGCAGGAGATCCCAGCAGGAATCTGCATCCTGCAGGAGGACCCGGTCAGTTTGCAGTTATCACAGTGCTTGTTAGGTGGTCAAGCTCCTGCTGTGAAGTTGTCCTGGTTCCTTTCCCTCATTTGTAGCAGTGTCAGGAATAGAGAGTTCAAATTAAATGAGATCATTGTAAAAATAACTTCTTCCTCTCTGTAAATACATAACCAGTACATTTAAGGGGGCTGAGGGAAAGTTCCTAGAAGCAGGAGAAGTTGAACACTGCAGAACGGCCGCCTCAACCACGTTGTAAAGGCAAAACCCACCGTGCCATGATCGGGGGCACACAGTTCTCATCTCTTGATTATTCCTCGTGGCAGAGAGACACCATTGCTGCAGCAACACCTGTGGGACAGAGTTTATTTCAAGAGCCCTGTAGACAAGAGATATCAATTGCAAGAGGGACCAAGAGCAGCCTGCCCTGAAAGTGAACTCTCTTGGACGTAGTGGTGAGTGTGCAGCATTCCTTATTCATCAGCACTTGCAAATAAAGCATGTAGAGAGCCCAAGTGCATGTAAAAAATCCAGCGTGCTTTTGGTCTAGATTAATCAAACCTGAATGTGTAACTAAAATTGCATGTGGGATTATTAGAAAAATATATATCTAGCTTCTGATGAAATCACCACATTGAAAAATTTGAGGTGCAAGAATATTTGAGAAAGCAATTAGAGAATCTGAAGATGTTCCATTCCTGTAATTTATATTCTTTTTACATTAAAAATATGTAAGGGTGAGATGATTACCAAGTATATGAGTACCTTCAAAGCAATTTTTGCCCTCATGTATTTTGTTTTCTTTTAACTTTCTAGGCTGTCTTTCCACATTTTAGGCAGCAAAAAACCCTAATCTTTCTTTCTCTCAGTGGCCTTCCACAATGCATGTTAAGCATTTTGAGTGGCACCTGTTATAGAACCATGCTGGAGATTTAATAAATCTTTATTTTTGATTAATGTTCTTTTCCCTTTTGCAGATTAATCCTTAACTACTTAATATTCAATGCTTGCTGCCAGCACTGGAGAGACACATCTTATTTAAGGAATGTGACAAGTTTAGTTATGTGAATGAGAAATGTCTAGAAATAGCAAGCATTGGTCTGAGTAAGAAATCCATTGCACAGCCATACACCAGTTCCAGTTATCCAGTGGTTTTTGAACTGAGATGGAGATGCAGATGAGAGCTTTGAGGAGGGAGAAGAGTATTACATGGGACTACAGGGGTCACAACAAGGAGTAGTGAAATTGGTCTTTTGGAACATACCTGACTGTACTCCCACTTCCCAAATTAGCTTTACAGCCACGATAATCTATTATATCTGCATGTATAAGTGACAGATTTTTCAGGTCAAGAAACAATTGTTACTTATGTTTTTCTACATAACAGGGGCTGTACATAATGTTTTCCATTGTTATTCTGCACAAAGCCTAAATGAATTGAGCCAAAGCCTTTTTTTTTTTTTAAAAGGAACTTTAAAGATCATAATTGCAAAAGTTAACATTCTTTTTATGATTCTTATAATTTAGTCTGTATTAATTCATTTAACTTTGTAATGTAAAAAAAACTTTTACTGTTATTTGAAGTCTGCAACACACTCAGAATACCAGTGTCATGTTTGTCTGATAAAATGATAAAATGATAAAATGGATTTTTCACAAAAACTTGCTCATTGGCATTAACTATCCAACTGTCCTCCATTGACTGTATCCTATAGTAATGAAACCAATTTCAGATGTGGATTTCTGGTATTGACATGATAGTCACTTTTGCTTCTGTTCCTCTGGAGTTTCTTCATTATTCCTAAATCTATTCAAAATGTGCATTATTGTAGTTCCTGGTCCACTTTAACAAACAAAAGTCTGCTCTTCTTCAGTGACAAAATATTTAAGAGCAAATGGTGGTCTTTATAAATGTAGGTTTTTGTACCTGCTGGAAGCAGACATCATTAATTTGCCTGTAGCATGTAAGTATCACTGATATATACTTGCTATTTCTTCCTTTTCTGCAGGCCTGAAAGGTAAATAAACACCTTACCAGCAAAGCAGCCTTAATGCTTTGGGTTTTTTTCTTTGCCATTGTTTATACAGGAGTAGAGTTCTTACTGGCTGTGATCCTGTTGACAGTGGAGCTTCATCGATAACCAGTAGTTTGCTTTGCTGATTGCCAGACAAACGAATTAAATCAGAAGAATGGTCCTGGTCAGCTGATGTAAGAACAATAGGGCTCATCCTGATCAAGTACATTTTGTAGCCATTTTGCTAACCTGCTCAGAGTAAGGGTATAGAAACAAGCTACTACAAAGTAGACCTTGCAGCAAATCAACCCTCTGCAGTAAGCCTGCCTGTTCTCCCTCTTGGTATCCTTGGAATATCTTTATCGGCTTGTGTTTGTTACTGGGTAACAGCACACACAGCGCCGGTGCCGGCTGAGCAGCAGGATAAATGTGTTCAGGTATCAACTCCCTTGGGCTTCCAGGATGTTTTATTGCAGCCACTCCACTGTTTTGGGCAGCCACCTGAAGCAAAAGACAACACAGATGCCAACCCCGGGGTGCTCGGGAAGGGACAGAAATGGACAGTAAGCTTCCTGTCAGCAGGAATGGCTTGTCATGGGGATTGAAGGAAGGGATGTGGTAGCAAGACACAGGGAGGAAGTTCAACAAAGGAGGAATTTGGCACTTAGAAATCTGGTTGTTGGGACAAAGGCTCTTGGAGAGATGAAAAGATCCCACTGTCTTCCTGAGAAGGCAAAAATGGCAAAGAAAGCTCCAGCAACCGGAGCTTGCACTTGAGAAACAAGTCACTGAACTGTGGAAGAAAAATTGTCCTTTATTCTCTTTGGCAGCATCTGTGGATATTTTAGGACCTCAGCTAAACCTGTGGAAAGATGTCCCAGTTTTCTGGTATATGTTTTAATATCCCAGCCCTTTGATGTGTTAAGTGTCTCCCCCTATTAAATAGCAGCTTTGCTGCTGTTGTTCTCCCTCTTCCTTTCCTGCCCTATTTCCCTGTGCCCAGATTGCCCTTCCTACTCCTACCTCAGTGACAGGGCAGCCACGGCTGCACCCATTGCTTGGTACTCACTGAGCATTGGGATGAAATATCATTAGCCTAGAAAAACCATGGGTGTTACTGTGTTAAACACATTTTTGTTGTTCTAAGGGTGTGCAGAGAGCGGAATAAATAAAATAAGAGTGTGCATGCAGGGGAGAGAAGAGGAGCAGGGTCTGTGGAAGGGAATGGAGGGGAAGAAAGCACAGTGCAGTGTCCCAGCTGCAGGGAGAGGTGAGGCCTGACAGGACCAGCTGATGCTCTGCTAGGGCCTAAAGCAGCAGCACCCAAAGTGGTTGTGCCCCTTCCTTCTCTCCCCAAACCCCTCTGGGAAGTTGCTCTGTGTTCCTTTAGGATGTTTGATAATGTCACCATGGCAGAAAAGGTGAATCATTACACGTCTGAAGGGAGGGGGGATTAAATAATCTCACAAGCAGATGGAAACCAAAGCCCATACCCTTGTGGAGGGTCTGTGCCCCTAGAATTTGACTGGAAGTTCAGGAGTTTGGTATTTTACCACTTCCGATCTTACACAGTTAACCAAAGATGTTGCTAAAGCACATAGTAATATTTGCACTGGGACTGTCTAATGTCTAGGGCACTGAATAATTAAACTCAGCACAGACTTCAAGCTGTCAGCATCCCTGGAAATGTGATTTATTTACATTAGTACTGAGTCAGGTAAAATGTTTCTGTTCGCACTATCCAAAACAGAACAGAGAAATTCCCATCTTTAGAGTTGTTTTCAGCAAGTGAGATGTATAAGAAACAAACACTGGATCACATCTGTTTGTTCAGACAAGATCTGCGTTTTTGCCCAAAAGTCAAGTTACACATTCTGCAGAAGCTCGTGTGGCCATCAGAGAAGCACAGGGGCAGCACATGTGTAGCTATCAGCTAAAATTAGCCTTTGTTCCCAGTTGAAATTGATGCCTTATGCAGTAAGAGCATGATTTTTTTTCAGCACTGTTTATTTTTCCTCAGTGTTCACAAATACGTTGACTCTGCAGTGGAAACCCCTCAGTGACCAAGGCTGTCCTGCAATATTTTTCTCCCTTTCATTTTCTTGAAGTTGTTCTGCTGGACACCTGCCAGATTTATTGCAAAATGAGAGTGTATAGAGAAGTATTCACCTGACCAAATCTGTCCCTTCTGTCCGTCCACACACTGTCCTAACTAAAACTGCATTGCACTTATATTGTACTTACATTTGTACTTTTGGCCTCACAGTGCTTACAGTGCTCAAAGTTTGACTGTTGGGTGAACAGCACATGAAATGTGCAACACCCTTGAAAAAGTGAGCAAGATTTGTTACAGCTTTTGCAATCAGGTGTCTTCTGCCTGCTGCCTGTTCGGTGAGGTTGGCAAGCACTGAGTGAATAGGGTGTAGCTGAGTGGTGCCCATTTGTAAAGTGCAATCATACTTCCAGGAGGAGTTGTGTCCTAAAAACCCTTAGAGGTGGCGTGGAGTGAAAGAGCCGAAGTGTTCACACCATGGACTGTGTGGAGTCTTACTAAAATAAATCTTTGTGCTGCAAAGATGTAGAAGTGGGTGTGGACTATGTGGTACAGTTACCCTCATCAGCCTGTATTCAACAAACAAATGAACATTTCACTTTTATTTATTCTGAGGTTGGGGGTGGGGGTGTCAGTGGGCTCTTACACAAAGGATTCATTTAAATGCTTTGTAGAGATCTGCTGCTGCTGCTCACCCAGCTCTCCTGTGATCAAGGCTCTACTTGCTTAGCTGGGTTTCAGCTCCTCTTCAGGCTTAGGCAGTGCTGCTTTGCAAGTGCAGCCTTCTCTGGGGGATGACAGAGGCAATCCACTCACCAGTGCCCAGCTTGGCCTCCTCCCAGGTGTAGCGGGGCACGTAGCCAAAATCCTGCTGTGCTTTTCTATAGGAAAAGGTGAAGGGGGTGTTCAGCAGTGTGACCAGGTGCCGGTTGGTGGAGGGGATGTATCGGACAAAGGGCCGCAGCAAGAAGCTCACGATCTCCAGCAGCAGCGAGAAGTAATAGAGCACTGTCAGAGGCATGGGGAGCTGGGGCTCGATGCCAAACCCCAGGTGCTTGGTCAGCTCGTAATTCAGATCGGCGTAGCTCATGTGAGGAGTGTCGTCTGAGATGTAGTAGAACTTGCCCCTGACGTGCTTGGCTCTCTGCGGGGCTCGGAGGGCTCTGGCTGCCTGCACGTGTGCCCAGGCGATGTTCCCCACGTACACAGGGTTCACCAGAGCCTCCTTCCTGGAGAAGCGCAGGTAGACGTTCTTGTTCAACAGGCATTTATCCAGGTGGCCCTGGAGAAACGGGCACCCTTCCCCAAAAATGTACATGGATCTCAGGGCACAAGTCATCAGCGTGCCACCATCCTTCAACACCTGGCCATCTGCTTTCAGCACGGAATCCTCTGCCAGTCTCTTGCTTTGGGCATAAGGAAATTTTGATGTGCTCTCATAAGCTGTATCTTCGTCACCATTGAAAATGGGGTCGCCTTTGCAGTTTGGGCCTGTCACTTCTATGGTGCTGGTGTATATGAAGTGCTGGACGTTACAGCGGACACACGCCTCCAGCAGCAGCTGAGTGCCTTCAAAAAACAAACATGAAAGGCAGTCTAGAGCTCCCCAACCAGGAAAAAGTGGGCTTTTCAGATCAGAAACAGCATCTCTGGCCTGAGCTTGTCCAGATCTCCCCTCCCTGCAGCTGGAAGAATCCTGTCCTGAACTGGGCAGTATATTCAATGACACTGAACCTGCTCTGAATGTATATTTAAGTAGCATCAGTGCACCTTCCAGAGTTAAACAAGGGTGAACATTTGGTCCTAATTGCATGTTGTGGGGGTATTTTATGCCAAGAATAAAATTTTTGCCCTTCCTTAACTTAGCATGGGTACTGACCACAAATTCAGGGACTTGTGCCTCTTGGTTGGATTAGCTTAGTTGAAGGCAGAGAACCTTCAGAAGCTGCCCCTCTCCTTAGGCATCATCCATTTTCTATGCTGAAGCCCGAGTTTTTCAGGCTTGAGGATGCTCTTGCATGGTTTGCTTATCAGGCACAGAATCGATATGTGACCTGAAGGTTTGCTCCAAAATCAGTGCACTCAGTGCCAGTCTATCCACTGTTCCATTGACGAAAGAAAAGGGCTTGAAGAGAAACATGGTGAAGAAAGGCACGATAACACACAGTCAAAGATCATAAAGTGCAGTGAGAGAAGTGATGTTTGTGTATGTGTGCCTCCTTTTCTGGCATCTTCTGGCTTTTACTCACAGTAGTACAGGATTTCTTACTTTTAAAATCCTATCATAATGCTTTCATTGGGGGCAGCAGAGGTCAACTGTTCAAAGTCTTTCAAATAGCCAAGAAGGTTAAACAAGGAAAGCACACTGAAGGGGGGGAAATAAATACTTAAATAAGTCGTGTTGTTATAATTGCATTTAGAGTTTTCTTTTTCTACCCAGCTTTGAGGCAGAAATTGCCTTATTTGCTGTGCATGGTGTAATGAGAGAAATTAAGTGTAGAAAGGCCAGTGACTATGGAAGAGAAGACACAGCTCAAAGACATTTGGAAACGTCTTTGGCAAAGGAGCATTAAACTGAAATGACTGATATGATATCAGAAGAGTGTAGCCTAAAATCTAGGGGATAAATTCAAACACCAGCAGTGAGGCACATAAATGATCTTCCAAGTCTGCTCAGTCTGTTACAGCAACAACTGAAGGCAGCACAATGCAGATCAGACTAGTGTGACTGAAATGAATATAATGAATTAAAGAAGTTTAGAAGAGCCAGGAATACTGGCAGCAAAATATGGACTCGTTAATGAGTGAAAAATAGGAAGAATTACTGAACTGAATATTGTCAGGGCACCAAAATTCCTCTTTTTAAGCTTGAACACGAAAAAGAAAGAAATTGAAACAAATGAAAATCAAATCTGGATATGAGGCTTTCAGAAACATTAAGGAAGTGCACTGAAATAAAGTTACGCAGACAGGAATAAATTAATGTGAAAAATGAGTTCATGCAAGTTGCTATGTTTAGATGACATAGAAACCAGGGTCATCTGGAAAAAATTAATTTATTGTATTATTTTTAAAATAATAGCTTAATTCCTGCTGTCAATACTGTTTAGAAAATCAGGGAAAGTAATAAAGTGCAGAAGGGCTTGATAAAATCAAATGAGATAGCAAGTTTTAAAAAAAGCAGACATAAAGTTATCTTGACAGTTGGTATCTGTTCAAGATGAATTTCACCCAAATAAAATGTGGTTTATTTGCAAATCAGAGCTGTATGTAAAATTTTAAAGATTCCTAAAGTAATGGGAATCTGAGTGTCTTTCATATAGCATGTAATAAAGTAAAATATTACTTTATTACATGCTTTATTCAGTGAGTGGGTCTCCATGGTTTGCTTGCCTTTCTGGCTGAGTATCTAGTTCACCGAAGGTATTTTGTTAAGATTATAATTAATTATTTTCTCCATTCCCTTATTTTTAAAAATCTGCTTCCCCTCCTTCCTAAAAAGATATTTTTGCTCTGAGATATTGTGTGGCAATGGACGAAAGCCCTGCATCAGGGCAAGTTAAACTTGTTCTCTTCTGTCCTTTGTGGTTTGTGAACATCCACATCTGATTCTTCAAACATTTAGATTGTACAAGTTCTATTTCCTAGGAGAAACAAAACTTTCATCCTGCGAGACTGTGAGGAACATAGCAGTGCCCTGGCTGGTCAGAAAGCAAGAAGAGCATCAGAATGGAAATGGAGGGAAACAGGGAAGAGAGGACAGCAGTATTCCCTGACTGACCTTGTGGTCAGTTGGCTCTGGGAGCAGGACTGTGGATGGTATTTCATTCTAGCAAATGTTATCAGCTAACCCTCACTGGCCCAGGGGGCTTTCTTCACCTGTAGGCAGACACTGTTGGCAGGGCAGTGAGTAGTGGGGAGTCAGAGCTAAAGAGCTTTCTGGGTTTGGGAAGTTTTAATATTTGTTTGATTTTATTTTTGTAACTGTTGTTTTTTTAAACTATTTTTCCCCACGGAGAAATGTGTTTAGGCAACACATTCTACTGTGAAAAACCAGATTGTAGCAGGAGTATGGTCATAAAGACAGAGCTTTACTAGCAACCATGTATATTTTCGTATTACCCAATGCACAGGTTTCCAGAAACTTGCCTTTCTGCTCTTCCCTCCTGACAGGGGCCAAAGAGGCTGCCCACTGGGCTCTATTTTTTGATCACTGACAATTTGTGGCTTTGATTGAGCAGAAATGAAAGGGTCTGGAAGCTAATGGTACAGGCAATGAGCCACGCTAAAACAGCTAAAATGCGATCCCACTGTTTTTAAGGTACATGTAAGAAACAACTCGACTGCCAAGAATTCTGTCTTCCTCTGAACACTGGTGAGGAGCCAGTATTTGTGAAAGTGATGCCTGTATAGGTATGTTCCTTATTTTTCTGTGAAGAAGCCCCGTGTCTGTGGCAGAGAGGAACAAAAAAAACTGGGAAAGCTGTTCGTGTAAATAAGAATATCTTCCCCAAATCTCCCCCAAGCTGTTGAAGCAACACAGCCAGGGAGGCCAGTGTGCATGCAGGTTAGGCAATACCAGTTCTCTGAATGGCACTGAGGGTTTTGGCATCACAGATGGGGGGTGAAGTCATTCTTTAGGAAATACATTTAAATTTCCTGGCAACTGATGCTACGTCATCAGAGCCATTCCTAAGTCTAAACCTTCTTCCTTCATCTGATCTTTCGTGAAGAATGGGGGTTCCTCATGAAGAAAGGGAGATCCCATCACTGAGTGACTGATACTCCTCCCTCCCATAGCTCTGAGTTTGTTGGAGAACTTTAAATGATAAGCTCAAGGTGAGCACTTGTTCCTCTCAACTGCCTTCTTGCACACACAGGCTTAATGGCAAACGAAGGAAAAGGAGAAAACGAAGAAGAAAATGAAGAGTAAGGAGAGAGCCACAGGCTCTGGGATGTTATCAATGCAACATTTCTGTAATTGCAGCCAGAGTCTGCAGTGTTTGTAAAAATGGAAAAATGTACACAGGCAGGGATGCTGTGTGGGGAGGGAGAATAAGAACCAATTTCTGAGGTGGACATTGGGATTTCAGATGTGAATTGCTTTCAGAAAGTTCCACTGACCGTGGGTTTATGACTATCACCACTGAAGGCAGAGCCTGTGCAGGTCTCAGGATGGGCAGATATAAGTGTTGACAAGAGTGAGTGATCCTGCATTGCCCTGGAGTGGAAGGCTGGGTGTGGAGAGGCCCAGAACTGCTTGGGACTGCACAGACACAGGCTTTGCACCCTTAGGAATGTCTGAGCAAGATGCAGAACAACCCCATTAACCTGGCTCAAAACAAACACGGGACAGGTGCTCCCTTTCCTGAGCAGATGGTGATCAGGACACAGACGGGGGTTTGAGAGAGGTGCTGCATCTGCTCACCTGTTACATTGACTTCCCAAAGCAGCTTCTTCTCGATGAGGCCCAGGGTGTCAATGAGGGAAGCTGTGTGGATGACGAGGGACACCCCCTGGCAGGCACGGTGCAGGAATGTCACATCTCGGATGTCCCCTTCCAGGATTTTCACCTCAGTCTTACCCTTGAACTCTGCAGGGGCAGCAGAAAACAGAGCACAAGACTTTACAGGCATCCTAAGAAGAGCACTGGAAGGAGTGGTGAAGGGCTGACCCTGCCTGGCAGGTGCTGACTGTCCAGGAACAGCAGGGATATTTTAAGGCTGTGAAACAGAAGGCATTTCCCATGACTCTACTGTCAAATGCTAACTACAGTGCTATACAGAGATTTATTTTGTGTTACCTTCCATAGTTCTGGAGCCAATAATCTACATTGTTCTTTCTATCTTATTTTTTAAAGAGAAATCTTTCCTGCTGCTGGCAAGCTTCATTTAGGTGTGACTGTTTTAAAGTTCACAGAGGAGTAGCTTTAGCTGTGTGTGATCTGGTGACTGGCTGGCTACAGATGTGTTAACCCAAGTGTACTGAACAGGCACTGCGTGTTCCTGTCTTCAAGGTGATGAATGATCTCTCTCCACCCAGAGCATGTGAGCACAGGGATGTGTTCATACCTACTCTCTGCCCCTTTACCTTGCCTGTATTGCAGCTCTTCTAAGAAATTGCATACAGCTCTGACACATCTTTTTCTTGTACCTTGGCCAGGACTTACAGCGCCTCTTCCAGCTCCAGCTCTGGCTCCCTTTCAGTGTCTGTGCTGTGGGGTCATTTTTAGCCTGCACGTCTTTCTGGTTCATATTTGAACTCTCAAGACTGTTCTTCTGAGCTACCTCAGCCCTGGCTTGATTAAATCCTGCTTTTTAAGCCCTCTCCCTCCACAGCAGCTGCTGTGTGTGACCCCAGTGGAGCTCTAGGTCTCAGAGCCATCCTTCCCTAAGCCGTGCTGGGCAGAAGCATTCCTTCTGCAGCCCAGAGCTACACAAACATGAGCCAGCACCAGATGATCACTTGGAAAAATTTACAGTCCAAGGCAATGCTGCTCTCCTGGAAGTCAGCTGGCCTGGCTGCAGCCATGCCACAGGAGAGGAGAGGACTTTCTCAGCATGACGCACAATTTGTAAGGAGTTGGTGTCACTGCAGCGAGTCCTCTGGGAGCCTCTGCTGTGGCTGCACTAGGTGGCTCCCCAGGCACAGCTACGGGTCAGGGACTCTGCACCACAGGCACAGCCTCTGTCTTCTTCCAGCATAATCAAATGCCCCTTTTAGATAAGAGAAGAACCAGATTAATTTGTACAGCTTTTAGCTTCAGCCATGACTGAAATCTCGTGTATCCTATTGCTTTTTCACCAGCTCCAAAGCAGGCAGTATTTCATCCCATGTCTTTAATATGAAACACTGAGACAGACAGCTGTTGGGATCTGGAACTGAGTGGGAATATCTTTTAAAATGGTTTTATCTCATTTTCTCTATAGCATGCTAGAATGTAACCCTGTATCAATTTAACAATTATTCTGATGCAACAGGCTTAACGGGCTTTTTTTTTTTTTTTCCCACAGCAGACAGGTGGTCTGAGATTTAAGATTTGTGAAACATTTGCAAAACTGTTACTAAATCTAGAGTTACTGCCCTCCCAGCACAGTCATTGCCACATGCTCTCTCCTGCTCCTTTATTTCACAGACTGCATTCATTTCCTAGGACTCCATCTCCAGAAGGTTCACACTGACCTCTACTTGCATGAATGCAAAAGTGTCAGACTGGGGCTGGGCTTTTTGTTAAGCACCTGGTAGTTAGATTTGCTCTAATAAATATTAGTCTTTGTACTGCCCTTAGGTTGATGTTCTCCATGAATAAGGCTTTGTGGGATTGCAATAATCCCAAGAATAGACAGAAATAGTTTTCACGACATAAATTCTGACGTGTGACCCCTTCAAAGTGATCACAGTGCCCAGGCAGGAGTTAGGAAAATGGAAGTTTTTACACAAGCAGATCAAAGCTTTTGGGAAATGTACAGAAGAAGCCTGTCCCTTTTAAAGCTGATCACAAGAAATCTGCTGTCTAGGTGCTTTGTGCCTTGTTGGGGCTTGCAGTTTGTGCGTGTGATATGAGTCAGGAAATCTGCTCCTCTGTTCTATTTTAGCCAGCAGAAGTTGCATGGTAAGTACAATATAGGCCTTGCTCACTTTAGCAGTATCAGCTGCATGTCAGGAATCAGCATTCTTGTTTTTTTCTGGGTGAAGAGAAAACTACAGGTGAGCTTGGAAGTAGAGAGAGGAAAGAAGAAATGACAGACAATGGTTTCAGTCTGAGGGGGACAGCAGAGAGAAACTTGATTTCCATCTACACAGAACATTGCCCAAGCATCAAAAGAACACATGTGGGTAGGTCAGAGGGGGAGGAACAGAACAAATTCCAGTCAGCTCTCCATTTTTGCAGAAAGTGATTATGACAAAGTACCTACTCACTGGGAAAGCTTTTTCTTCTTCACCAGAAGTTTCTGTGTCCTCTGAGTTGTAAGTAAATTCCCTGCTTGCTATGGGGTAGTTTTTGCTTGAAAATATAATGATTTCTCAATAAAATTCAGTGTCCTGTTGTGAGCAGTTTTTGACTTAGCAATACAGTCAGACTATTTGCCCTAAACTTGAGAACAACATAGGAGTTTTAATTTCTCTGGAAGTGCCAATGCAACAGTGAACAACAACAACAAAAAAAAGAATCGTGTAAGTGGAAGCACAGGAAAGGCAGAAAGATAAATCTGAAGTGGAGATGGGGGGTAAGAAACTCAAGGCACCAAAGTACCATGTTCAACGTGACGTTCATTCTCAACCACACAGTGTTACTGGGTGACCTCCAACTCACAGCACTCGACATTGACTGGATCATCCCCGATTCCCTGGGGCTGTGGAAGACCACAAATGTCACTGTTCTACACAGAGTGAGTGTGATGGTCAAGCTCTCAGCAGGAAAGTTGTTTGGAGAAAAGAGGAGTGCCCCTGAGTGCCTTCTGGCACAAATACCTGTGACTTGCACATACTTTTCTGTCTTACTACTCACAGCTCTGACTCTGAACAGATATTGCAAGTGCAGGATGCTGAAGAGATTAGTGAGGAAAAAACCCACTCAGCTCTGCTCCTGGGTATTCCAGAAATCCAGATAATGTCTGCTAGCAAGTAAAAGTCCCTGCAGTAAAAATAATGCAGGTCAGAAGACTCCAGCCCCACCCACAGGTTTTGTAGCAGCCCCGCACCTGGAACAGGAGTCACTGTGATAGGGAAGGGCTTGAAAGGGAATGGCAGGGAAATATTTTGGGTAGTCCTGAGCACAGGGACTGGCAGGACACTAGAAGAGATGTAGCCACAAGGGCTGACACAGACAGAGGAGCTGCCAGTCAAAGTGCAGGGGTTCAAATCTGTTTAAACACATCTGGAATGTCAGCCTAAGGTCCCTAATACTTGTTTATGGGGAAGAAAAGGCTTTGGTAACTGATTTTTCCCTACCTCCTGTGCTGCTCAGATAGGCAGGAGGAATGTTAAAAGAATAGGAGAGGAGGTGTGTGGGCAGTGCTCAGTGGAGGAAGAAGGGGGGATAAGGAAAGAGGGCATAGAGCTTGCCTATTAACAAAAGAATAAAACATCAAAACTTTTGCTGCAGTTCAGCCAAATTTGTGCCCACACAAACAATTGTTTTCACTCCCCAGGATGCTCCATTATCCCCACAAAACTCTCCTGGCCCAGAACAGTGTAGATGCCTCTGCACTGGTGCATCAGTGCTAAACTACACACACTCCTGCTGCTTCAGCCTCTACTGTAGCTGCAGGTTTTAGGTTTGTTTCTGTGGAAACTCTAAAAACCAGAGCAGGAAGGGCTGCTGCAAGGCTCAAGGGCATCTAGAAATCCTCAGTAAAATGTTGAGTCAGATTTAATGAGGAACAAGTTCGAGTTGTACAAAACCATTATAAAGGCTTGTGCAATTTGTACCAGGTTTCTGGTGCACTGTTGCTATTCCTTGATGACATTTAAATGCTCTGTAGAGTGACTGAGGCTCTTTAGCAAATCATAGGGAGATATTCATTAAGGGTTCCCATATAGTTGCCTGTGTAGAGGAAGTTTTGCAGTGAAGATGTGATGGAGGAAGTTATTGTTAAGTAAATATAATGTAAGGACTTAGGAACCTGACTGACTTTAGGCCCCTTATGTGCCTTTCTATAGATCTGCTCAATATCTCAATAAGTAGGACATTTAAAATAAAACACTCTGAGCTGCTTTCACTGCCACAGACTGTTTCTGACACTGGGCACATCACTCGCTTGTGCTGTCTCCAATCCATTCAAGAAGGATTCTGCCTTGCAAATGGGTCCTGTCTCTTCTGTGTTTAGCATTTGCTTAAACAGGAAACTGCAATAATGTTATTAACAAAAGCAGTTTTAAAAATACCTCAGCACAGCTCTCAGCCAGAAGATCATTATTAATCAAATTAATCACAGGTTGAAGAAAACCATTAGAATTTGCACCCACAACTTTGTCACTGCCTTCTAGTCTGGCATACCAGTGCTCAGCACAGCATGCTCTGGATATCTCTGCCCTCCCACCCAGTATAGCAATGCTTCCATTTTCCTTTCCCCCAAGAAGAAGTGTGAGATTTTTGCACTAATTTTGCTCTGTGGGTTTTGTTGTCATAGAAGTCAGGTTGGAGACAGCCTGTTTACTGCATAAACAGTATATTGAAGCCTCAGGGCTTGACCAAAACCCACTTGTTTTCTCATTTTACATCTGATTTCTGTGCTGAAGGGAGAGAGGGGGATATAGCAAGGCTTCCTTGAGATGAAACCTCTATCTGCCAAGCTGGTTTGGATGAGAGGTAAAGGCTTCCAAGCTACCCACGTGGAGCAGCAGCACACATAGCTGCACACACAGGCCCCATGAAGTGGCACTTACTGTCAAATCTCCCGAGTGCCTCATCGCTGAAGGCTTTGTCCAGCAGTCGGATCTCAGCCAGAGCCTCCTCTTCTTCCAGCAGCAAACACACAATCCTCTGGCCAAGAAATCCTCCTGCTCCTGTCACCAGGCAGCTCACCCCAGCCAGGGACATTGCTCTGGGCTGCTCCTCGGTGGGGAACTCGCTGTCTCTTGAGCTTGGTTCTGCTGCTGGTTCTCCTCCTGCCTGAGGGAATGAAAGTATGACATCAGCCTCTGGAGACTTTACAAATCAAAGGGTGTTACCAGAAGGAGACACTACTAAAAAACAAACTTTAATCCCTGCATCAAACAATTTTTTTAAGCATGTCTTACTTTTGCTAGCTATTTCTATTCAGAAGTAGTCTACATTTTTCCGTGCAAAGAAAAAATTTTTACGAATAATTATAAACCAATTAAATTAACAAACCTGAAAATGCTCAAAATCAATGTCAATGCCAAACAAACCCCACAGAAGTCTGCCTCAAGTCTCGGTTCCACCTCTCTAGCACTCAGAAGACTGTGAGGGAGATTTGCCTGTATTTATATACTGCAGAGCACCACCTCGGTCATTTTGCTCCCCTCTCTCTTGAGTGGCTCCTTTGTTGCAAAAGAATGTGATGCTTCCACA
The DNA here is from genome assembly GCA_013397055.1 of Pachycephala philippinensis. Taxonomy (NCBI): domain Eukaryota; kingdom Metazoa; phylum Chordata; class Aves; order Passeriformes; genus Pachycephala; species Pachycephala philippinensis. The sequence continues at coordinate 45,438 of VWZT01010584.1, read as the reverse complement.
CCACTCCCACCAAAGAGGAAGGCTCTGGATGCAGTGAGGTCTGAGCCTAGATGTGGTCCTGCATCCCTAAATCCTAAACCCTCATGTTGATAATTCTCTTGCTTGTGCAATATTGTGCCAATATTGAAGGTAGGGAGCATTAAAATTAAATACAAAAAGCAGGACAAGCTATTTTGAGTGGTTTGAGGAGTGGACTCTGGTGCTGTATATTTTCTGAATATTGGCTTCCCCATTACAACTTCAGTTTCTCACTCTCTCTGTGCAAGATGAAAAACTAACCCCTGGGATTTTGTATTTGTTCAGTATACTAGAGGCATTTGAAGTGATGAAATTGTTTAATGTACCATCAAAGTTAAATTCAAGCTGCAGGAGGGAAAGGTTCACCTCTGGAAATGTCTTGTGCAAGGGTACCTAGTTAAAGTCAGGCTGTTTGTGTCTCTGCAGTGATCTGTGCCATTACTGCTTTACATCTCCAACACGCAGGGAAAATGCCCAGGTGTTTCTCCCTGGGGTTTCACTCCAGTTCAAAACTGTTTTGTGGTGTGAGACCAGGGCAGGGCTTAGGCACTAGCCTGAAGCTCCTAGTGCCAGCTCTGCCTTCCTGGGTCTGTCAGGACACACTGACTGCAGCTGTATTTTCTCTCTCTCTCACACGGGGACAGGCTGACATCCTTGCTGAAGCAGGATGATAAATAGGGAGCTGCCTTAAGCAAGAAGGGAGTTGCGAAGAAGTCCAGCAACACAATTAATTAGGCTGAAATCACTGGAAAAGGGATCCCTGATTTGGGGCATAGCTGGAATGGATCTCTAAAAATGCTTTGTTTCCATTCGTGCCACTAACTGCTAAGCTCCTTTTTTTTATTCTATCGTGGGTTTTGTTCACTCATTAAAGAGAGCCCTGAAGAAAAGCTGTAGAAGAAGCATCCCCACACTGTTACTTTTTTAGAGTAAAACTGGGCTTGCAAGTGACAAGAGGAAAGCAAAACCATTTCTTTTTGGGGAGAAAGGTTTCTAGCTGACAGAGATGATGAAGTTTTGGCAAGTGTTTCAATCCCAGCGTCCTTGAAAATCCATTCCTTACCCCAACAAAGCTTAAAAAAATGGTTATCAGTGCTTCTTTCCTTGGCTTTTCACAGTCAAGACCTTGGCATTGTATGTTCTTATCAGAAGCTGCTGCAAATTAATTTTGTGCACTTTGTAAGGAAAAATAACCGGCCCAAGCCTGCTGCTGCAAGCGGCATTCTCTGTAACCCTGTAAAAAGGGCTTCCTTTTTGCTTTTAGAAAGGAAATAAAATGCTTTAAAGAGGCATGATAAAACCAGACAACACCACACAGCCTCTTAGGATAGAAAATGCTCTCGTACACCAAGCTTGCCTGTTAGAATGATCAAGTTTAGCAGGGGTAGTGCTTAAATGAGAATATGAGTGCTGCATAGGGGACTGTAGGGAGATTTATTGCTGCTGTGCTTTTGTCCTCTTAGGTACTACTTGGACAAATGCTTGGCTTAGTTTGAAGGAATTTTATACATCACTACATAGCAGCCTTCATCTGAACTGCTGTTTGTGAATGTCAGTGGTCAGACAGCAGCAATTTGCTCAATTCCAGCTCAGACCTACTGGTGCTTCCTGTGGTCTCACCTGCAGACAACATTTTCACCTCTTGTTTCTTGTTGACATTGCTGGTGGGGTTGCTGGGTGACATGGCAGCTCCTCCTGTGCAGACAACACTGGCTCTGGTGTTCCCCAAAGGACATGGAGGCAGATGCTGGAATGGGCTGTACACCCCAGAATGGTGCCAATGAGAACAAGGCCAAAGTCCACCAGACCCCTGAGCACCAGGAACAACCTGATGAAATTCAGAGTTATTGCACAGGTAGGGGACTTGCAGACTAAAACATAATTGAGCAGCATCAAAAAAGTTTACCAGCTCTGCATTCTGTGTCAAGGCATAGACATGTTGATGTCTTCCTTCTCTTTGACTTCGTTATAAAACAAAGCTGCCACAATCTGATATTTTGTTGTAGAATGAGCTGCATGACTAAGAGCATCATTTTAGAAAATCAGAGCACACATTTTGGTGTGCGTTGGAGAAATGCTATCCATGGACTACATGGATAGCTTAGAATATATGCAATGCACCATGTCCCACCACAGCTGTGTCCCTGATTTGCTGGCCCAGGAGCAGTGTTGCTCCTCTGATTTTACTGGTGCTTACTGTGACAGATACTTTGGGGCAATGACTGGCAGGAGTTAGAGAATGTGTTTTCATAGCCTTGTCACGAGGAGAAAAAGGGATTGGGAGGGAGTGAAGTGGAGACAAGAAGACAGAAAGAGGATTACTGAAGGGAAAATTCCCAGCAGCATCAGGAAAAAACTATCATGGTACTGGAATGATTATACGCAATAACATTGTAAGGAATTGAAGTTTTAGACAGGATAAAATATATTTTTACGGAGGGCAATGCTGTTTATTATGGAATCAGGTAAAACAATTTTGCTTTAAATCAAGCTATCCAGGATTAAGAATGGAAGAAGAGATCTTTTTGTCCAGAAAGAATTTTAATTCGGGAAAGGGGTTTCTAAAGTCTGCCCTGTTGCCTGGACTGATGAGAACTGAAGCAGGGAAAAGCAAAAGCACGCTCATTACTTAACTGGACCTTTTGATTTCAAAATATAGAGTAATTGTGACCAAAAAGACACACACACACACAAAATCCATTTTTCTTCTCATGTGAAAAATTAATGTGTTTCTTACCACTGTATGCCTGTAAGCTCAAAATGCCTACATGCTGGCAGCTCTGGGAGAGAGGCTGTACTTAAAGATGTAGATTTACTCAAGGAAAACTTCTGCCCTTCAGGGTGGAAGGCACTGTTCCCTCTTGGAAACATTTTCCTGTCTTCTAATTATACATTGACAAGAGGGAACAAGATTTGAATAATTAACCTTTGGACAATTGTCCTGCATCAGACTCTGAACTTCTTATAGTGGCGAACAGTTGTAAGACACTTTAATCAAGGTATGAAGAAAACCACCTTAAGGGGCTTCAGTGTTTCTGTGTCTTCAAATCTGACAAAGAAAATATCTCCTATTTCAGTAGTACCAAAATTCTTCCAGTAGAAGGGAGAAGGTGATTGTAAATGTTTCTGACATTATCTCCCAGATCAAAAAGACCTTCTTGTAGTAGTCTTTGATATATTAGACAGCACATAAGTTGGGCAATTAAGTAGAAACGAACCTTTAGTCTCCTTTTCCCTTTAGTTTTAGGAAAAACTCTATTTCCTCAGCTGAAATTGATGAGTGAATCATATATTTAAAGGCTGGAGAAATTTTTGTCGTATTAGCCAAGAAGAAAAATGTTTATATTTGGATCCATTCTCTAGATGAACTACCCTTGTAAGTAGACTGATTCTCTGTCCCATCCTCCAGGGATGCAGGGAAGCAGCAGGGTTTGATTACTCCTTAACCCACATGTTTACAATCTTTGGGGACAGTTTTTGTAAGATTTAACCTTGCTTGAATGTGTATCAGAGATATTCACAACAGTCAAGTACATAAAGCAGAACAGGGTGCAGACAAGGGGGCACAAAATTTTGGTACACATTGGCACAGGCCTAATCCATATCATAGAAAACTCTCACTGTCTTGGAAAAACTGGGCTTGTTAAATGGACTTTCAGCCTGATTGAACCCTGTGACCTCTTATTTTAAGTTCACTCACCAAATATCTTTGTTGTTCACTCAGAAAATGCTTTCTTGCAGCCTTTCACAGAGATACACGTGCTGCCTCTGCAGCTCCATGTAGTTGATCATGGCAGCACAGTGGTATGGCAGGGTACAGATCTCATGTGCAGCTCTAATTTTATGATTCTGTGATACCCCCCAACAATTCAGATTAAAGGGAGCCTCTGGAGATCTCTGTGCCAACCTCTTCTCACAGCAGTGTCAGAGAGGTTTCTCTGGACCTTGCCCTGTCAAGCTCTGAATATCTCTAATGATGGAGGTTTCACAAACCCTGTGTTGCAGTGTCTGACTGCCCTCACGGTGATTTTTTTTTCCCCACACTGATTTCTACTTGGAATTTTCCTCATTGCAACTTGTCCCCATTGCCTTTCACCCTTTTACTGCACACATCCAAGAAGCTGGACTGGATCTTCTCCAAATGAGTAGTAAAAGACAGCGATGTGATCCCCCCTCCCCCTGCCTTCAGCCTTCACGGGACTGAGCACTCCCAGTTGTCTCATTCTTGTCTTGTACATCCTTGAAATCCATCAATGTGTGTGATGTGGTGTAATTCCCAAGTCTTATCTGCCAGGCTGTCAGTCTGCCGACAAGGTTTATTGTTTCTGGAACAGAGAGGAAGGCCTCTGTGTGAAGGCCTCTGGAAGATCACTGCAGACACTGTTACCTCTGAGAGAAATTAAAGTCTAAACAGAATGAGCTAACAGGGTTAGCTTCTTCCTTCTGCCTCTTTTGGGCCAATTTAAAGTAGGGTTTATGCAAAAGGTCACGTTTTGGTAGCATGGCTCCCCCTGCACATTCCAGGGAAGGGGGTATCAGGGTATCCGCTGGCTCCAAAGCAGGGTGAGGCAGGGGCTCTTCACACTGAGAGCTGGTTCATTGCCCCAGAAGTTGTACCCTGCTCCAGTCTTTCATTGCTCTACATTTAGCAGCAGTAGGCAAGAACTGCCCCCAACCTTCAAAGGGTAGCTGGGGTGCCTGGTAGCTGCTGCATCTTGTTTCTGTATCTGTTATGAATACACCCAGGAAAAGCCAAATCTATGGAAGATAGCAGCCACAACACTTACTGTCCCAGAGCAGGAGAGGTGTGTGGGTTGAGTTGCAGTGAGACTTGGCAGGACAAGTGGAAAAAGCAAGGCACACAGTTTTCCATGTCTGACTGTCCAACATAGTGGAACCTTGGAGGAAGACCCAACATAGGTAATGCTGTGAAACAGCCAGTTTAAAGCAAATGTATTTAAGCAAGTGACAATTACCCGAACTGTTAAGGAAATCATTGGTCTCAATAAAAGCAGAGCGCAGCCTTTGCTAGCACAGAGCCTTTCATAATCTCTTCAGAAACTTCTGGAAGGCTTTATCAGATACTCATAGCACCTCCTTTTTCATCTTCAGTGTGGCTGGGGCCTCAGCTTGAGCTGCCTCTGTTTGGTGGGCATGGCAGGAGGCTGATCACAGCTTTGAGAACTGAACCAGGTGTTGGCCAATCTCTGAGACACTGGCACAGCCTGCAATAAATGAAACGTTGGTGAGAGAGAAAGGTCTGTGGATGAAGCTTGGAAGCCTCCCTGCTCTGAATCACAGTCTTGTACAAGCCAGGTTGGAAGAGGTTGGTACTTCGATATCTCCCCTCCTCAATGGCATCTTCAGCCTTGAGGTTTGGCACAACTCCCAGCACAAAAAGAGTTAGAAACGTGAAAAAAAAAATTATAATAAACTGAGCAGGGAGCGATCTGGTCCAGTCAAGTAGCAGAAAAACATAGAAAAGATACAGGATTTGCTGTGTGCCAAGTGGCCAGAGGTAGAGATTTGCCTTGCCATTTCTTTTGGTCAAATATGGGTGGAATAGGGGTGCTGGTTAACAGCTGGCTGAACATGAGCCAGCTGTGTGCCCACGTGTGACACAGGCATCCTGGCCTGTACCAGCAATGGTGTGGCCAGCAGGACCAGGGCAGTGATTGATCGTCTGTGCTGGGCCCTGGTGAGGCTGCACCTCAAATCCTGTGCTCAGGAGAGGTTTAGATTGGATATTAGGAAATATTTCTTCACAGAAATTGTTATCAAGCACTGGAGCAGGCTGCCAAGGAAGTGGTTGAGTCACCAGCTCTGGATGTATTTAAAAAACATGTAAATATGGCACTTAGGGACATGGTTTGATGGTGGAATTGGAAGTGCTGGGTTAACAGTTGGACTTGATGATCTTAAAGGTCTTTTCCAACCTAAAAGATTATATGATTCAATGAATTTCACAGCTCCAGCAAAAGGATCCCAACCTGCTACTCTTGCTGAATCCTGTGCCCTTTTCTATGTAAAAAACTGTAAAAGTCTGCTGAGGAATAAAAAACCCAGGAATCTTTACTGGTTGAAAAAGTAATGCATAAAACCAGACTATGCCCTGCAGGATTTCAGCTCCAGTCTCCCAGTTAGCATTGATATCCACTTGAGTTCATGGTTGCTAGAGCATGAAAATATTTAATAAGACCCTTTTATGATGTCTGACTACTTCTATGCTGGATCTGCATTTCATACTTAATATCGTAGAATATCCTGGAAGGAACCCTCAAGGATCATGTAGTCCAACTCCTGGTCCTGCACAGGACAGCCCAAGAATCACACCGTGTGCCTGAGAGCATTGTCCAAATTCTTCTGGAACTCTATCAGGCTTGGTGCTGCGACCACTGCCCCGGGGAGCCTGTTCCAGTGCCCACCACCCTCTTGTTCATGAGTAAAACTGGAGTTTGCACTGGGTTCTGCAAATCTGCTGTTTGGTGAGGGGGTCAAACAGGGCAGCTACAGCTGGGAGCAGCAGTGAGAAATGCAGAGTGAGAGTAAAAGCTTGGAGGAGACACAAAGGCTTTTAAAGCATGTGTAATCACCAACAGATTGTATTCTCCAACATATAGAGAAAAGTTCTGCATCCATTTTTAATTAATTTTTCTTGCAGAAAAGCAATCAGTTGCATTTTACTTTGATAAACACTAATTAAGTACTGAAAAACATATGCTGCCATTCCCAGGAGAACAGAAATTCCAAGTTTTGCTTGGCTGTACTTAGCAGTTTTGCGTCTCTTTACTTGGGTCATAAAGCTGCTCTAACCCACTCCCTCCATGCAAACTTGATTGCTGTGACACCTGGAATGCCAAGGGGTTTCACAGGAAGCAGAGAATCTCCCCAAGTATAGCAACTAGAACTATCACCGCTCCTGTGGATTCCCTTTTTGTGACCCATCCATCACACTCCTGATTTTATAGGGCTTGCATGCAGAAACCTCTGTATCAACCATTGCAAACAGAATACTTACCAGCTAAGGCCATGGACAAGCGAAACTCATCCTGCAGAATTCTCAAGACATCTTGAAGACCTTCTTCACCCTGCCCCAACAGAGAAAGCAGTCAGGGTAAAAGGAGCACTGGCACAGAGCAGTGCTGCAGGATGCCTGCACCCTGAGAGCTGGGATAGTCCCTCAAGTCCGTGCCAACTCCAGTCTCTCGTGCAGATGAATGATTAAAGTTATATGATGGATGTGCTCAGTTCATCACAGATTAATTTAGATGCTTTCCTTTTGGGATGCATCTGAACAGGGAAAGAAAACAAAGCTGTTTTTCACTTCTGACATTTTGTGGCTGGTTCTTTTTTTTAGCTTTCAGTTTTCCCCCCACCAGTGGGCTTGTTATTTAAAATGTCAAGCTTTACAATGCTGACAGTTTTTAACAAAGTAATGAGAGTTTTATATATGGTACCACTTCAGAAACTGTAGTTTACTCAAATACTGGACTGAATCTTTAAAAACAATAGACTATATGTTTTTCCTTTTGTAAGTGACACCAAGAAGCTCAAAAGCCAATAAAATGTATATAACATTTTGATCTTCCTATAAAATACTGGAGGATTTCAAAATGTTTTTTTCTTAAATTTTCTTTTTATGTCTTGCAATAATGAATGCTTTGGGTGCAAATAACGTCAGCACTTGTTTATGCCCTTCCTCTATTGTATGCTATGGTAATGCCACTGAGGTACATGTTTAGGAATACTCCATGGAATATAATTCCAAAGCACAATTGAACCCCCCCAATCCCATCTCATTTCTGTTTGCATTGTGGAGAAAGTGCAGGCAACTCACAGGAACACCCTTTTCATCTTAGGCCCTTTTTTGATGTTTACTGCAAAAGAAACAGTAGTGCCAACTCTAACAGGTTTTTTTGGAAGATTCAGGTGATTTTTTTCCATAAAGCCTTGCTACTGGAATCCACAGCAATCACACCACTGGACAAGAGTGCCATTTAAGAGAAAGGAAATGTTTCTAGACCATAAAAATAAGTATATTTTCTTCTAGAGAAAAGTTTTGAAAGATTCCATCCAGAGTGTAAAAAGCAAAAAATTAGCAAAAACCCCCAAGTGGTATAATAATATTTTAATTTTAATTATATTGTGTTTACCTTCTGCATCAGAGACCTAATTCGTGACTGGATCATAGAAATATGCCAGGAGTTAAGAAGCAGCAAGGCTGGAACTGAAATAGCACTGGAAAGCTATTTCACCTCCAGGATGCAGTTTCACTCAGCCTTGTGCAAAATGTTTCAGCCATCAGTGGGATGGAGTTCTATAGGTATTTCTGAAGAATTCATAGCACTGCTATGAAACTGATGTATCAAAACCATGTATTGTTCCCAAGTATTTGCTGAAAGCAAACAAAATGGTCAGACTCATCTTTCTGGCAAATAAGCCCAGCTCCAGTTTTCAAAAGCACTGATGGTCATGAGTCCTACAGTATTTTAGTGCCAAACTGCAACACCGAGAAATTGTCCTGCAAAACAATGTTATCACCTTCAAAATCCCATTGTTCAAAATCCCAGGAAATTGTGAAATTCAGTGGTATTTTTAAATCACTGGAAATGTCAGGCTTTCAGTCAATTTGGGGTGATTCCACTTCAAAGTCAGTAAAATAAAAATAAAAAATATATTCTCCACCAGTGAAAACTCTGTGACTTGAGTTGCAGGAGTGTTGGAGAGTGTGAGAAGCAGGCATATGAACTCAGAGCTCCTTACTCACCTTGTAAGCCAGGCCCCATAAAGCTGGTCTTCCAATAAAGACACATTTTGCTCCCAGTGCCAGTGCTTTCAGTACATCGCTTCCTTTTCGTATTCCACCATCCACATAAACTTCGACTCTGCCTCGTACTGCCTCCACAACCTCAACCAGAGCATCAATCTGCAAAAAAGCAGCCAGTCTCACCTTGAGGGCAGCTCTTGATTTCAAGAGAAGGAGGATATATTCCAAAGAGACAGGCAGGGATGCAGTGCTTTAGTAGGATACCTTTTCCAAATGAAACGTGACGATGCATCACAAATAGCTCAGTACCAGGAGCTGCAGAATAATGTGCAGCTCCCTGTTCTGTTTTCCAGATACTTAATGCCATTTTCCAGTGCTTTGCTTATACTGATATTCTTTGCTATCACTTTTGATAAGTGAAAAAGTAACATTTTCACTAGATTTATGAAAGATTTAAAATATAAATTTCAATGGGATAGCTGTCATCAATATTTTACTTTCATTTGAGACAATGACGAATGATACAGCTGTTTGCAAAAAAAAGGCTGATGTCAAACTTCTGCTCCTCAAACTACCTAACCTTATATTTCAACTTAATCCAGGTGACCACTTGTTGAGTGCCTCCCCTAAAGCATTTGTGAAGGATTTCATTTGTTATGTGGTACAGTCAATCATTTCCTCCAGGTTAAGTCTCCTGATTCCCTAAGGTCTTTTCTGCAGAGTCCAGCATGGACTAGAGCCTCAGATGTTTTTGCAGGGCAGTACCATAGAGAGATGCTGGCCCCAAAGGCAGTACAACCAGGGTCACAACATGCATTAGACATAATTAACTCTCCTTCACAGCAAACCCAAAAGGCTCTTTTCTGCAGTGTCTTATACCCTTTTGCCTTATTTTATTCTTTTTTTTCCTGAATTTCAAACTGAAAACCTTCAGGCTGAACTTTTCTAGGACTAGCTCAGCAAGAGCCAGGCTTGGCACCAAAAGAATTGCAGAGCCCAACTAGGTATCTACTGCCTTGTCTGTGTATGTAAAGCAACTTTTAAGGTAGAAGAGCAGTTAATGTGGATGCCTTTCTGTTATTATGCCTCTAGCAGTTGGTTTATTAATTTTTTTTTATTTATTATTGTCAGCCTTGACGTAGAATAGAAGAGAATTCCCTGGTACCTATTTTTATTTTACAAAAGAAAACCAAGAAAAGAAAGTTCGTAAGATACTGTGCAATGCAGAACTGTAAAATAAGAGCAATTGGAAAAACTGTCAGAAGCCAAATTACGCCAGTGAAATACACACGTCTAAACAATGCGTGATTTCTTTGTACAAATTAAAAAGCAGGAGAATTTTTCTCCAGATAAGTTATCCTTTTTCTGGCTCATGCAAGTCAATAAATTCCCACTTAGACTTGAGCCTGTAAATACGCAAGCAGACCTCTCACTAAATCTAGCTGCATTGTTTTGCATGTTTTGACAGATGTGAACAATGAGAATACATTATGCTCTCATTTGTACATTTTTGGTTCCAGAGCTTTGTTTTCTTTTTGCTGCAGTGCGCAAAGAGTTTGTGTGCACTGCACCAGCTAATGGAGACACAGGCAGAAACTCTTCCTGACTTAGGCCAGTAGTTTATCTGCACTTATGTGGGTTCTGTGGTACCTACAGAACCCTCCCAAGAAGCTGAGGAAATACTTCAATAGGTAGTCCGTGTCAGGCCATGGACCTCACTGGTTTAAAGCTAAAGTACATCTGCACACACCCACGGCCACTGGACAAACTCAAGTCCACCAGAAGTGTACACACAAACCTCAGCACAGAGGTACCCAGGTTAATGCAAACGTGAAGACTCTAAACAGGGAACAGGTGGGACATGCGTTTTCTCACTTACAGTGGCAGGTCCTTCATCCAGTTGCCTTCCACCATGATTGGACACAATAATTCCCTGAACTCCATGTCTCACCGCCAGCTCTGCATCTTCTCTTGTCAAGATGCCTTTGATGATGATGGGCAGGCGGGTCAGGCTCCGCAGCCAGTAGATATCATTCCAGGTGACCGAAGGATCCAAGCTGTTGAGTGGCAGTCCGTACTCAGAGCAGTCATCTCCCTACACCCAAAAGGAAACAACAAAGGGAAACTCATCCAAGCTGCAACAATACACAGGTCCCTTGGTGTCTTTCCTTGCCCTAGAACAGATTAATCAAACTTGCCAACGGACATGTTCATCAGCTCCAGAAATGTCACATGTCTCTGGAGGAGAATAATTACAATGGGGGTGGAGATCAGTGTCTCTAAGGCAGCTGGATGGGGACTTTGAAGACAGAATCCAGTCTGGCAGGAGGTCAAGCCAGGATGCTGCAGAACCAGCAGGGGAGAAGATACACCCTGGTACCGCAAATGCCAAGGCAGCAGTTACCCAGTGGTTTTTGTCTCATGTGGTACATGCCAGAGCAGTGAATGAAAGGACGGGCTCATTTTACAAACCTCAAAGGCTTGTTCCAAGTTCTTCACTTTCATGTGGGGAGGAAGACGGAAACCGTTGCGGACATCATCGCGTCTCTTGCCTGTGTAGGGCACATCCGTGGTGAGGACGAGGCCCTGGAAGCCCAAGGCCTCCGCCCGCTGGACCAGCTGCTGGGAAGCTGCCCTGTTGCGGTGGATGTAGAGCTGGAACCAGCGGAGGCCGCCAGGAGCAGCTGCAGAGATCTCCTCCAGCGTGCAGGTGGAGTAGGTGCTGGCAATGTAGCAGGTGTTCATTGCTCTGGCCGCTTGGGAGGCGTTGGAGAGGAATCAGAAACAAGGGCATGTGAATGGTCTTGCCAGACATCAGATGCGAAACCATGCACTGTTTGCAGAGACCACCCGAACTCCTGTTTTGTGTGATCCTACAAAGCACAGGGCAGCTGTGCCCCCGGGATTAACAATGACTATATTTACCATGCACTCTTCTTGGTCCGTGGTTAAGAAAGCAGAAGAGGGAGAGGTAATTAACCAAGCTGTGCTTTCATCTTGCAACTACATTTTTTTAAAAAGCATAAATTTTATCTTTATGACTGAGTCCTCACAGGAATGCACTGTTAAATCTACTCAGTGTACACAGAAGAAAAAACATTTCTAGGGTCAGCTCTCCAAACCCACTACAGGATTTGTGAAAAGGGGATATCTTTTTCTGCAAGGAAGACATTTCTTAACCAGTAAAAGGAATTCACAGTCCGAGTCCCATCTACCACTTTCACAACCCATGTAGAGCCCCCAGGACTAAAAACCTTATGTGGTTTTTGGTGTGAGCCAGAAATGTGTCCACTGCCCCTGTCTTAAGTCTGCAGCGGACTCCATGGGGCTGATTTTGTATGGTGGTAGCTGGAGAAGAAGAGCAATGTCTATTACAGCTTCCCACGCAGCGTGTCAGAAAGTGGGAATGGACTTTGCCCCTTCAAGCCTGAAAATTTTCCTCAGTCACACTTCAAGTCATCCTAACAGCTTCTTGAAGTTTTCTACAACTCCCTTTTTGCTACATGGCACCAGAGCAGAAGAGTACCTCTGGCTGTGCTTTTCTCTCCATCAGGCCATGCTAGCTGGTGGAAGCCTGTAGGGGCGATTCCTACAGGAAAGCTGATTTCAGACCCCAGGATTTTAGTCCTAATGTCCACCACGGATACGTCCCGCAACATCTGTGGCCGGAAACGAATTCTGTAAGGCAAAAAACTCCCTTCAGAATAGTAGATGTTCAGTGAGTTTTTTGAAGTTTTGTGGAAACTAGGTCTTCATTCACCAACTGCAAAGCAGGTGTCTGAGCCAATGAAGAAAACAGCATATAACAAAAGCTCTTTGTCCTTTCTGTTTGCTTTTAGAGGTCAATTCAGCCAGCAGTTCAGCCACTTCCACTTTTCATTAACCCTGCTTTAGCAGCCACAGTACAAAATTTCTGCATCTTCTGCCTCAGCTCACTGTGTCTTGTTCTCCCACTGTCCACCCCCAGGTTCCTTCTACTCGCAGCCAGGCTGAGCCTTCCACTTCACCAGCCCTCAGTGTACAGTGTGCCTGCCCTCAGGCTCTGCAGCATGTTCCCAAATCCCACCCTACTTGTACACAGGCTTCCTGCTGTCCACCAAGAGCTCCCTGTTGTATTTCATTCTATTATAGCTACTCGTGACCTTTCCTGTCATGCCACGCATACCACAGCACACTGTAGCCTACCCTGCCCTAACACCTGCCTGTACCCTCAGCATCCCTAAAGCCTCGTACAACCCCTGTCATACTCAGTCTGGCATCAGAGCATACAGTGTATGTAGCTCAGATTTTGCATTTAGCTTGGGGACCCCCTGGAAAGGACAAGGTGTTAGGTGTCTTTGCTTGTGAAGTCCAAACACTTGCACGAAAACAGTTTAAAAGGTCCCAGCACAACCCCCTTCATTTCCTCCTCACATTACCTTTTATATGCCAGGATGTTTTCATCTCGTGTGGTACAGTCATCTGCTCCAGCTGCAAAATAATCCCAAGCAATCTTGGGTAAATACTTCTTGGCATAAGCTTCAAAGTCTGAAAGACACACCATAGCCATTGCTGAGAGAGGTGTAGGGAACCTTGAAGAAAAGAATAACATGGAGCAGAAATTAGATCTGACCTGTCATTCTCTCTTTCAGGGGCTCTTATGTCACCGAATGCAAAACTTGGAGCCATCTGTTTTAGAAGAGCTGCTGAGAGGTTATCTTGGTCTACCTTGCACGTCCATCTATGAATTCTCTAGCCTAGTGTGAGGAAAACTTGCAGATGCAGCCATGAAAGTAGGAGGAAGCTTGCGTCTCTGTGCCTCTCTTCATTCTCTTTTAAACAGCAGCCTGAAGAGGACATTTTAGGTCCTCTGCTATTTCAGTTGTGTAATTCTGTCATAAGTTCCATCTTAAAACAAGCTGCATTATTTGTTCCGCTAATTCTGCTCAAAGGTTGTCCCAGAACATAATTTGTTAGATTACCCCTAAGGAGGGCTCCGTGACGGAACAATTAGTTACAGAGTACAGTGATGGAATTCAAGATCATGAAATCTGGAAACAAGTAAATACAGAGTCTGCATCTGACCTGCTCCAGCATGAACACACTGTAAAACTATGTCCAGACTCTGAGTGCAAGTCACTGTCAAGGCCATCGTGTGGAAAAAACCAAAGCATTTTACAGATCTTCTTTTCTCTTCTGTAACAAATATCTTCTGGGTGTTTGCATTACATGCTGGAGCACTGATATATACTATGAAAGGAACATACAGAATTTAGACAAACCATGAGAAAACACTGGCAAAAAACAAATTACACAACATGAAACGTTTCTGAGAACTACCCTCAGCCTTTCAGGGAATGGAAGTGAAGTCGTGTGACCCAGATGTCTAATGAAACCAACATAAATCCTGCCCAGAAAATGCCTGCCCTTGCATACTTTTGAAGTAGCAAGAACTAAAATCTATGCAAATTAATGTTTTAGCAAACCAAGCCCGTGTGTGCAGAAACATGTACAAAACACAGACAAAGTCAATTTTCTAAATTGTTTGTTGCAATCACTTCCACAGCACTGATTAAAATAGGTATTCAGCAAGGTATGTGGAAACATGAAGTTTTAAAACAGCTGTGGCTTGGTCTGACTTTTCTAAAAAATATATAGGAAGAAGTAAATATCCTAATTTTCAGGATTACCCTCCCAGTGCAGATTAGCAAGGGCTGCAAGCTTCACCAAAATCAGTCCTGTGTGTCCCACGTTGTACATTTCTGGCACAGATAAACACACTGGTTATGTACACAGAAACAACCTGTCAAACTGCAGGCACCCTACGTCTCACCGACTGAAGTACCTGTGTTTGCATTTGAAAATTAGGACTCACAATTCTCTGCTAGTAAAGAGCCCAAGATGAGGAATTCATTGGAGGAGGAAGAAGAAATGCTACTGATTTCTTCAGTCTTGTTCTGTCTCCTCTGACAGGCATTAGGTAGCAGGGGGTGAAAGTATCCCAAGCCTGCTTTCTCTGACTTCAACAACTGTGCTGATAGCACAAGTCTTCATACATACATCGTGACCTTCTTTAAATGATCTATCACGACTTCTGCTTTTCCAAATTTTAGAAAGGTCAGAATCATCAAACACAGTAAGGTAAACCAAGTCTTCTCATGGCAGAATAAACAGGAATTTTAAACAACCCAGGCCCAGTCCTGTCTTCCAATTCAGTTCAGACTTACTTTGGCTGTCAGGGAAAGCTGCAGTGGGTGAGAGCCTCTCCTTCAAGTTTTCCTGCAAACAGGATGTTGAGGAGGTCTTTTCACTGAGTAGCTTCTGTTTCTTCTGCAGTCAATAAGCAACCACCAGAGATTAAAGCTCAATCCTGTGGTAAACTTTGTACTGTTTGTGTAACACTAACTTTGTTTTGCTATCAGGAGATTGAAAATCCCTTCTAAAAACATGCATCACCTTGTCAGCATTGTGATTGCTTGGGACAGAGCACTGTAGCCAAGCTCTTTGGCAGTGGCTGATGGCTGTGTGTTCACTTAGGCAAGCAACACTATTTCAGGGGTTTTAATGAATCTCTAAACTGTTGGTAACTGCTGCTTCATCCTACCAAAATGATGATTCACAGTGTGAGTTGTTACAACTCCCAGCTACAAAGCCTGGACTCTTTACTAGCACGTGGGAGATGTTTTTTGCTTCCTACCATGTACACACAAATAAAATACCCTTTGTCTCCTGCCATTTTTAATGGCCTGTAAATGCTTGCATCAGGACTGAGGTACCAACAGATTTATGATATTGATTTAAAATTGCAAGATATGATAAAGAAACACTGGAGAGTTTTATTTGGCTTTTTGCTTCTTTTAGCCTTTAGGGTTCATGCTTTCAATATTTCCATGCAAGTATGAGAGCCTGAAGCTTTGATTTTTGCTAACTGAGAATTGAGATATTACAATAGCAGGTGCAGAGGATGAGGCAGAAAGTTGTTAAAACATTCCCAAAGTATTGTTGGCCTCCCAGCTCAGGCAGCCCAGATGGGGCAGTGAGTGACCCACAGCACTGGGAAAAAGCTGGAAGCTAAACAGAGCTGCAGCCTCAAGACCTAGTGTTCAACTGGCTGGTCTGGTCCAAGATTGCAGACCTGACATTCCTGACTGCAGAAATTGGTCACTGACACCATCTGTGCAGCTGTACTGAACACCTATTCTCTCTGTTAGGTGCATTCACAAGACCCTGCCCAAATTAAACCAGACATGCTCATCTCTGCTATTGTCTTAAAATTCAGCCTTCAGAGCTCATTATCTGCTGACAGCACCGTGGAACTGGCTTCTGGCATGGATAGCTGTGGATACAGGTGTCATGAACTAGACAAGGTGTGCACACTTAGCTGGAGTGCCCACGAGCTCCTTGGTTTGCTTCCCTGCCCAGGACGAGCCGTGCGACAGACGGCCTTCGGGTCACTTCTGAAGAGAAGAGCAAACTGCTCTCTCACTGTGCACACAGCCCAGTGCATCCCTGGGAAGGCAAGGAGAATCCTGCCCTCGCTCTTCCTCCACTAGATGTCAGGTTTGGGTCATGTATATCAATCTATGTTGGTAAAGCAGCAAAAAGAACCCAGCACTTGCTGGCCTTCAAGGCAACCACTACGATCACATCATGAGAGTGCTGCTGACATGTTTGGAAATCTTCACTCCCTGTCCCTTATTTTTAACATTTTCTGGTGCAGCACAGCAATTAATGTAGCTACATTTGGCCTGATCTTTGTTTCAGCCTACAAGTTGTCTGCAGGGTCCTCTGTCATATTTCTCATTATGCTGATCTCAGTACTTCCCTACTTTAGGGATGCACATTGCAGCCAGTTCAGCAAACCATAAAGTTTATGCTTTCATGATTATCATAATTTTACATGAATTGAAAATAGTCTATGACTACTGTATTTTGGATCAGGAGAGGTGAAAAATCTATGTGTTTATGCTGTGGCTTTTAAGAGGCTGTACTTTGCATCTAGATATATTTTCTTCTTTCAGCAATGGACTCAGTTCAAAGTAGCAGTGACTTCTTGTCCCAAAAGTGGTATTTTCTGATATCAGTCACACTCCTGATTTAGCTGTGAAGCTGTAATCTGAGGAAATCAAAATTTGCCACAGAGATAATATCTTTTATTATAACCCCTTCATATACTTGAAAAAAGTGGGAAAGTTTTAAAATCCTGGAGCATTTTCATTGGAGTACAGTAAAAACCTTAAAAAGACTCTCTAAAAACTTTTCTGGAAACCTAGCCATCTTCTTTTGAAAACTGAAGAAATAATATAGGAAATAATTACACATCTGGTCCAGCCTTGCAGGTAGAGTGTCGAGCAGTCAACAGCCAAAGCTTGATTTTTGGACAGATCTGTGTAGCCGGCCTTTTGCAGCTGTTTACTTTTCAGTACTAACATAGTCAAAGGTTCGTGAGTCCAAACACAACTGTAAATTTGTGTTCCAGTTCCTATTACAGTCACAATGCTCCTTCCTCTAGTTGGTTGTATTTGTTTGCTTTTCACAGATGGCAAATCTCCGTGGGTCAAGCTGACATCTCTCTGCCCTGATGCATCCCCTAGTGCTCAGCTCAGGCTGGGACTTTAAAACACTTTGGTGAAGAATCTGGTGAACTCCAAGCAATGTAAATAATTCAGATCACATAACAGTTTGCATACAGTCACCACTGTTTCTCCTTGTCAGATGTCTTTCTTGGGCATATGCCTCATGTTCAGAAGAAAAATGCTTTCTCCTTGCACGTCAGCCATGCAAGAAAGTATTTCCCAAATTGAATACTTGAATAGTCACCCCTCTGTTATAGGTGGAGATGGCAACAAATCTTATATTTAACATTGCCTAACACTTTTGATTATAAGATCTGTTTTTCCTTTGCTTTTCATTTTTTCATATTTTAATCATTCTAGGCTGAAATTTTCCATCATTGTTTTCTGTGTTGGGCTGAATTTTATTTTGGGAACATTTCACTGAAAGTTGGTCAGCAATTTCCAAGAATGAGGTTGGTGAAAAATATGGTTGGCCCACGTTGAAAATGTCTTACAGTGGTTTCACTGCAGTTCAGTGCTTCATGCAGGGGCTTGAAATTAGCAGGGGTTGATCCCTGGAGACATCAGCCTGTACTTGGTGGCCATATGAAAATCCTGTCAGATCTGACCTAGCTGTAAATCACCGCTTTCCACTTGCACATGGTCTGCAGAGCTTGTCTGAAATCCAGATTTTATCTTTGCTGAAGACTTGCCTAGTGCAGAGCATGCTTCTGCCACAGGAACTCAGCCCCAAATATGAGCAGAGAGGTGGCTGTGCCTCACTGTCCCTCACCCTGTGCCACCCAGAGCTGGATGCAGCCTTAAACAGCACTGAAGGGGAGAAGCAAGAGAAAAATAATGGCTCAAAAGAGGAGCTGCAGGACAGCATCCAGGGGCAGGCAGGGTGGGATGGGCAGAGGTAACAAGGTCAGAGACAGAGCAGGTGGGAGCAAAACAGGCAGGGATATCCTGGGATGGCAGGGTTTCAGGGGGATAGAAGGATCAAGAGAAGGGGATAAATTTGGGGAAGAGGCAGAAAGGGACAGCCTGTGGCACACTTCTAGTGTTCTAGGAGACTACCAAGCATTTGGCTGTTCTTTCTGCAACAACCTCTGCCACCAAAACCCAGAAGAGAACTTGATTTATGCTCAGTATTCATCTGAATTTTTTGTGGTATCCTTTCTTTCATCTCATCCTTACAGTTATTTTTTTCATTCCTCCTTTCCCTCCCCGCCAAAAAACCCAGAAGAATTCAGGAGCATGCTTCTGTGTCCTACTGGAAGTCTGTTCCACTGCATCTCTTCAGATGAGGAAGATCTGGAGTGCTTTGTGGCACTGAAGAGAGATAATGAAGACTTTTCCCCTGGTTACCCCTCTTCATGAAAAACCTGGAGCTGTAAACTCTGACACCAGCAATACTGGGATAAGTCCAATAGGCTGGGAGGAAAAACCACATCAGTGTTTGGTGTAGGACACCCAGTTAGGTCATGTGAGGAGTGATGACCTGTGGGTAGCAAGGAGGGTGTGTGCAAGCGGGGTCACAGGCTGAGCAGACCATAACAAAACATAAAAAATGGATTTCAGAGTGCAGATGCACAGTCATTGAACTATTGCTGGGAAATGCTGAAGGAGGGAGGACAATGATTATATTCTTGGTATGAAAACGTACACGACCCCTCAGGTACGTAGCTACACTACTGTCAGGCAAAGAACTCCACAAATAAGTACAACTTAGAGCATTTATGAAAAACAGGGGTAAAGGGTGAGGTGAGCAAGAACAGAGTTGGGAGGAAGGTCTGCAGAAGCTCTTTCCCAAAACACCCTTTGGTTCTCACCAGCTGCTGCCAAAGCTGTCTCCAAAGACATTGAGCTCACACAGGGTGGAGCAGCAGAGGAGCTCAGACATGACTCAGGTTCGAGTTCTCCCCTTGATTCCCATGGACAGCTGTCCCTCTTAAAGCCAGGGAGTCAGAGGCAGCTGGATATGACATTAACCATGATACACCCTTATGTAGGTTTAGCTATGGGTTATTTTGTCCCTAGCCTTACCTGGCCTGCTAGGCCAGCTAGGCTTATGCAGCTGTGTGGCCTTGCTTCTTTGCCTTGTTTCTAAAGTACTGTGGTGCTGGCAGTGAAAGAAATAGCTCTTTCAAATCCACAGAGGACACTAAAATCAAAAACAAGAGGTACCTGGGACCTGCCCCCATCTGAGTCAAAGAGCCCTCTGAGCTTGGTGTCCCATTTTATCAGCTGGAAAATGTCATGGTAGCTTCCACTTGCAGTGGGAGTGATCCTGCTATCAGCAGTGCCATTTGGGAATCAGTGAGGACTAAGTCTTTGTCAGCCACTGGATAACGTCCACAGAAGAATAGAAAAGTAGGGTGGAGAGGAGAAGCCATCTAGTTCACTCCTGTTCCTGAATTCAGAATTAGCTACACCCGTGCCTGTCTCCGCTCATGGAGATGCCACTTCCTCCAAAGAAAACCAGTTTCATCGATTGACTATACAAGGAACATTTACAGATGTTTCATCTGGATCTCCCTTCCTGTAATTTCAGTTATTTTCCATCCACAGTGGGCACAAAAAAATTCATTCCCTTTCTCTTTATGTCTATTTTAAAAATATCTAAAGTTCATTGATGGGCCACCCCCTCTATTGTCTCTTTTCTAAATCAAGTTATGCAAATTCCTTTGGCTTTTCATCATGAGCCATGTTTTCTAGACTTCTGGTCATCCCAACTTCTGTCCTCTGACTCTCCAGCTGTTCAATATCCTCCCTTAATTAAAACACCAGGAACTGGCCATGATCTTCCAGCTGAGTCCTCTCCTAGCCCTCATGTGGAACAAAGGAGACAGATTATGCCAATACTCCTGTTTATTCAGCTGTGATGATAGACAGTATTTTTGTGTTCATTACTCAGCAGTATGTTCCTTACGTATTTCTTCAGATGTGCCATTCCATCCTGAGATAAGAAGGGAGACAAACACTTTTGTTCATCTCTTCCAAAGGAAGAAGTAGTGTCATCTCTTCTTCAACTCATATAAGAGTCAGGCTAAGGGTAATAGAAGTCTCTAATCTCAGAGTTCCACCACCTAGCAAAGAACTCTAATTTTTTGCTAAAAATGTTGAGAGGTGGCAGAAGACATAAAAAGACTCCTTCCCAAATACGTGACAGACACCCTAATACATCCAGGAAGTCACCTCAGAGAAACAGAGACTGAGAAAACTGATATGGTGTAAAGGAGGCCTTTGAACAACAGTGTCAAGAACAATCTCTATCATGAAAGATACACCTCAACCTTGAGATTTCGTGGTGGTGGAAGGGCAGAAAACAAAGGAGATTTTCATTAATCTCAGTGTTAGTGAGTCTGTGGACCCAAAAGTACAAATGAGAGGCTGCTTTTACCCTTGAGACTGAATTAATGCTTAAGCTGAGCCTAGGGCCTGGAATACCAGAACTGATGCCTTCAGGAAGGCAAACCTCCACTGGTTCATTGGAAGTTGGCTTGCCTACGATTGCTAATGTCTAGACTCCAAGTAGAGCTTCAGTCCTCTCTTGAGAGCAGAGAATTTGCTCTCAAGAGGCCACAGTCTGTGATCAGAGGCTGCCCCAGTCCCCACCAGCCCAAGGCTGACCCCCAAGCATTCTTCTGGCTGAGTTGAGGCAGCATGACCCTGTTTGCCCACTGATCTGTGGCAGCTTTCCACTGAGGGGTTTTTCTGTTTTGCAGCAGCTTTGCATGAAGCTTTCAGCTTGGGACACACTGCAGCCTCCAGATTCCTCCCTGCAATGCTGCCCTCCAGCTCATGAACAGCTGGTGATTAAAAGCTAAAGGCAGAAGATGTTGTTTTCCTCATAAAACTGCATCCTAGCTTTTCCAGATTATTTCTCCAGGTTGTCAAGATCATTTAAAGTCATTTCAAACCCTCCAAATATATTCTGTTTTACGTAATCCATTTGATTAATTTAAAAGTTAGCAATAGAGATCTCAATGACCAAGTTAAGTCTGAATATCAATGACTACTCTCTGAATATATTTTTAGGTCGGTATTGCTCTCAACTTTTGAAAATTGTACACAGACATTATTTCCTTAGCTTGCTTCTTAGAATCTCATATGAGACAATGTTCAAAGCCTCCCTAAAGATAAAATAATGTTTCTGCTGTTCTTCCCTAGCCACAGGTCCCATCACAAGAACATATTAGATTGTTTTGGTATGATTTGTTCTTAATAAATCCACCCTGGTTGCCACTCACCTTGTAGTTGACTTCTAGAGGCTCAACTATTGCTTCCCCTGCCCCCTCATTATTGAAAAAAAAATGTAAGAGGCAACACATTCATCTCTGTACCTCACAGTTCCTCAAAGACAGCAGCTAATAGTGCTGGCATTGCTTCAGACAATCCTCCCAGTATCCTAGCAGGAATTTCATCAAGTCCAGCGGATTTGAAAACATCCAACATATCTAAGTCTCTTTCATGATATTGCTTGGTCTTGCGGCAAATTGAAAACATTCTCAGACATTCTTAGCAAAATGAAGGCCCTAGACAGTAATTTTGAAATTGAAATGTTCCCCAACAGGCTGGAAAACCCAGGTAGCTGGGGCAAGCTGATAGGGGTGGGAAAGGCCAGGTTCAACATGAGTACCCTTTTGAGATAAAAAATGGGAAAGTTCTGAATCCTCAAGAAAATCACAATCCAGAGGATGCAAACAATCCAGCAGGGAGAGGAAAACAAACATAATGAATTTTATACAAGGTGCCAATAAAAGAACCAAAGAACTTTTTGAAATCTAAAAAAAGGTGATAGGGAAGCAGAATGCTTGATCCAAAATTCAGACACTGATTTACCATACATATTGGAAACCTGGAGCAAAGAAGATCATCAAAGGGACACTAAACACAGGATATAAAATACAGAGGTAAACTGTGCAGGAGGCAGAGCATTGCTCTGCCTCATTGAAGGCTCGTAATCAAATCAAATCTACAAGTTCACCATCTCAAGTAACGTGAAGTCTGTACTGGTTGAAATTCCAGGCCTAAATAGGATGATTATTGTTATGACAGGCAATGTTACTGCCCCAGGATAGCAAAATGCCTTGAATTCAATACACTGGAAGAAATCAGAGAGGCAGGAAAAACAGTAGCAATGGAAGACATCAACTGCCCTCCTGTAGATTGACAAATGTCATACCAGCAGATGAAACAGAGATGACATTTTTGGGCTCTGTCAGTAGTTATTCCATGGAGCTTCTGGTCAGAGCCCACAGGATCAAAGGCAGTCCTCAGATTTGTGGCTCTAGCCCTTCCAATGGAAGCTCCACTCTGTGACAGTGACCACAGAGGGCTCAGCTTCACCAACTCTAGAGGAGCACTGCAGGCCAAACACGCCACTGCCATTGTCCTCTGCTTCAAGAAAAGCTATGCAGGAATGAGGGAGCTTGTTAAAAAGAATCTAGAAAGGTCAGCAAAGAGAAATCCTAGCAAACAGCATGGAAACTTCTGAAGAACACCAGACTGGAAGCATAACACCGCTGCGTATGACCTATTGAGAAAGGCCAGAGAATGGATTAAAGGAGGCCAGCACATATAAACATCCAAGTAAGCAAGTTTATTAGCAGTAAAAAGGCATTTTCCAAAAAGATGTCTATTGTATCCAAACCAATAAAATGAAAAGAATAGTCTTGTCAGGCAGATTAAAAGCAAAAATCCTAAAAGAGTTTGAGGAGAACTAGCTAAAGAAATCAAAACTAGTACTTCATCAAAAATGTCTGGAGGAAAATCTTGCTATGGGCTCTGCATGGCCAGCTAGTGATCAGGCAAAAATCAGAGACAATTAAACCATTCTGCAGGGCTTTCCACTGGGAAGAAAAGGGGGAAATTTTTCATATAGGGGGAAATGCAAAAGATATGTCTGAAGTCAAAGTAATTGTGGATGAGATTTTGTTTCAGATAGACAAAGTGAAATATTACAAGTTGCTGGAGTCAGATGATACCTAGCAGAAATCAAGGATGGAAACCCTGAATTACTAATCACAGTGTGCAACCTTCCACTTGGAACCTCCTTAGGTCCTGAAGACTGAAAGGTGACATACACGAAGCCAATATTTAAAACAGGTCCTGGGGGGCACTCAGGGAAACACAGTTCTTATTCTTCATAGTACTTTTCAAATGTCAAAATGTGAACAGTACATCTCCAGAAGACCAGGGTGTGCTTGCGTCAGAGGGCAAATTCTGCTGTTGACAAATCATTAGCATTCAGTAGAGAATTCATTCTTCACATGTGAAGAAATAGAATATACTTCAAGTGAGTCAAAATCTTTTTGTAAAGAGAAGTTTTCTCTGAGAGCCTTCCTTGGATATGTCTGAAAGGATCATCAGCAGATTGTCGAAGACGGCGCTGTAGAGAGAATCTGCCTTATCTAACACCAAATAGCCAACGTATAAGAAGGAAATTAATGAAAAATAATTAATTGAAATAAAGGAAATAGAGAGTAGTGATAAATATTTTTCAGAACAGATGTCTCCAGAGGAGCTGCACAAGGATCCTTGACCAAAACAAGAGAACAGTTTTCATCTATCTCTTACATAAAAATCCTAGGACTGTTTGGGTTGGAAAAGACCTGTAACAGTTCCTCCAGTAGAATGCTGAGGAAAATGTGTCAAGGACTGTCAATATATTGTCAATAGCCTTTCGAGTGACCAGTCTAAGGTAGCACCATAGCTACATTGAGGCCAGGAGAAACAAGCCATGCAAGAGTCATCCTCTACCTTACCTACCCATTATCAAAGGCCCCCTTGCCTTCAGACTCTGCAGAGCTCCTTCTTAGTCCAAGTGTGCAGTAGAAGGTTCTGAGCTGTCTTCTCTCTAACTAGACTTTCCAACTCCTCTATTTTTCATTTTTCAATAAATGGAAAGATGAAAATTCTTAACAAACATGAGCTGAAAATAAAAGTATTAGCTGACATCTCATTCTTTAAACAGTGACAAATATTTTAACAGTTTACAGCTCTCTAGGCACAGCCACAGTTCTTCGTTAAGCTTGCATTAGGATCAGTTCTGCTGTTCAGCATGCATTTCCTATTCAATTTCATCTGACCATGCCAAGGTGTCATCAATACTGTTCTAGTCCTAGGCTCCTTTCTACTTTGCTATCCATCTCCTTCTTCATCCAGATCTTCCTGTTTTCTTCATATTTATGCATAGTGTTTATGAAAAAAAAAAAAGGCTGTATACTTTCAAACTATCCAAAATCATGAGCCCTAAAAGAACAGAAAGAATTCCTTGGGTTTTATTTGTTTTCTTGAATGGATTTACTCCACTGAAACCAGGCATGAATTTTTTCAATTTGGCCTCCTCTCCTACTAGATTATTAAAGAGCTCTTTAGAATGTAGCATCTACTACAATGAGAAATTTGAATGACTGCAGCTTTTCCAGTGCACTTTTTATTTTTTTATATGCACCATTTATTTCTCATCATTTTATTTTAGGGCAAACGAAAGCTTGGGGAAAAAAAAGAAGCAATCAGTCTTCTTTAATTAAGGGTTATCATTCCCTCTGGTGAATTTGTGGAGAGCAGGAACAGAATAAATTTCTCTTCATTTCCTCTCTGGGAATATTAAATGCAATGTAGCTAATTTGTCTGCGAATTAAATTTCCAGCTCTTTTTCCAACTCTTTAGTGCTGGTCTTATCTTCTATTTTACTGCAGCAGGGGAAGATGCAGCATTATGCTAACTGAAGTACAGTGGAGGGAATAAGCTATGTATTCTGCTTGCTTTTCTGGTATTGAATTTCTGTAACAAAGAGAAGTATATGCAGAAAATAATACATGTAGTTGCTCTAGGAATCAATTTCTTATCAGTCTTCTCAGCCTATTGAAAAAAATATTTTTCCTTTAGACAGCCATACTTACAATGATGTTGGAATCATTATTTTTCAAATGTAGCATTCTTTCTTCATTTACACAGATTTCATGCATGTCATTTCTGCAGGGCCCTACTAGCCAGAAGGGTCTACGGCAGGAGCTTTAAAAACAGCCCCTGTCAATGCCTTTCCATGGAGGTCCAGAGCCTTGGCAAGGTTTGTGTGAGGGGCAGGTGTCAGTGCCTGTCAAAGGGTTCCTCAGGCTGGCCTGAAGGACACCAGAACTTCACAGTGCCTTGATTCCCTGTAGCACTTCCTGCTCTGCTCCTTCCAGAAGCAAGGATAGTACTATCCTCCAATCAAGCGTCTGCTCTGATAAAAAGGATTATTTCTTGAAAGTAAAAAGACTTGCAGAGTAAAGAGGTTCTAACCTAGCAGAACAAAATATCTGCTTGCAGAGAACCCACTGACAGTCCTGTACATTCATCTTCTTTCCCCTCCTCTGTCCCAAGGGCTTTATAAATGTTCAATGGATTTTCCAGCTGTGTTGTTTTTGAAGCCTGAAGTTTGGCCGTTGCCCTGTTAGTTTGGGTGTTAGTGGGAAATGTTGCTTACTTGTTGGCTACTGCATTGCTCTCCTGCTTACTTTTTCTCCAGCAAGGCCAATTCTTTCCCCCGTGAAAGTATTATAATCTCAAGTACAGTAAATCATCTCACTAATAATGTCACCATAAAGTTATTACATCTCATTATTCTTAATTAATTTGCAGTGGTTCCACATTTTTCACCCAGCTCCATGCGGGAGAGAAGAGGATATACAGCCTTTCTCAGAGCAGAATTAAGGATGGGGTCCAAGAACAACCCTAAGGTAAATTTTAGATAAAACCGAGATCCACTTTTGTCCCTAATCTCCCATGTTTGGGCCATGTTTTATATGTGACAGAGTAAGCAATTAACAAGCTTATACCAAGTTTAATAACTTATTGACCATTACTGAACAAAACAAAACAAAGAAACCCGACTGAATATGTTTGTTACATTTACATGTGAATTCTTCATTATGCAAAAAAATTTTTTTTTGCTGTATTTTTTGCCCTATTTACTGTAAGAGTTCACTAAAAACTATCTTGATATGGAACTTGGTGCTTCTGGAAGAAGCCTTTCCATGATGTGCTGTTCTACTTTTCCTTTACACCTGTATCTGTCTGCTAATCAAATGGACTACTCCATAAATATTTAGTTATTTATTTATTATACTTTATATATGTTTGTAGTTCTACTTGCACTACAATTCTTCCTTGCAAGCTTTCTTAGGTGGCTGAGGAAAGCAAGGACTTTGTGGCTAGGAAGTGGCTGCAAAGCATAGCTTGTTATTTCCATACTCTCCTCTATCTCACCTTTAGCAATTCACTTCTCTGGATGTTCTTTCACTTGGGACTTGTGTTTTTATTGAGGGACAATATCCTGCAGAATATGCTATTTATGGCATCCAAATAATGGTGTAGGACACTTGACAGAATGCTATCGGCAAGTAGTCACCTTCTTGTCAACACTTTAATTTTTTTCTCCTTATCTCTAGAAATTTTGGTGTATCTGTCTGGCCTGGCCTAGGCCTATCACACCCTAAATTCTAATCAGACTATAAGATGGAAATGGATGCAATACTGGTGGGTGATCTACTGGTAAAGCAGAGAGAGCACAGATCTAACCTCGTCCTTCTAGGTTCTTGAGCATTGTTCTGGTATCTTGGCGAGACATCAGTTGTGGGTGATGTGGGGTAAAGGACGAGGTTGTTTCCTGACAAGATATATTCAACAAGCAGAGTTGAATTTCCACCATCAGCCTATTTATCTGTGGAATCCATCAGGTGTTTTCTCTGCTCTCTACCTGCTCTTCTCAAAGTTTACTCATTCAAGGCCTCAGCCCTTATGGCTGTGCCCTCTGTAGCCCAAGTCCATCATCCTGAAATAATCCTGGGAAGTACAGGGCAGAGTCACACTAAGAAGGCACCATCCTCTACAGAAAACAGATCCTAAAGCCTTGTGAAAAATGAGGGAGAAAATGCCTTTTTGCATTTTAGAGGAAATGAAGGAAGAATAAAGGGTAAGGTCAGTCAATAGTGACCTGCTTCGGAGGAACTTCTTGAAATGGAAGTTTGAATGCATCTTGTGTGGCTCAACATCTGCTAGAGTGGAAAACCTGGGTGATAGAATTGGATCCAGGTCTGAATAACATTTGCATGTGGGTCAAACATATTGCATGTATTTGATCTGGTTAGGCTCCATAGCTTAGACCATGGAGAGGAAGAACCAAACAAAAGAAAAGAAAAAAAATTGAGTCTGTTTCTATTCTCTGGTTTGTTCAGCACACTTAAAGTAGCTGTCTTATCTTTTTATGAAAAACATACATGTATTTGAAGTCCTTTTCTCCACCTATCCTTTCCTCAAAGAGGCAGGGTCTGGGTTTATCATTTCCTGCTACAAGCAGGCCTATGACACAGGAACAGGGGCTCAAAAATTATGTTCGGAAAATAAAATAAAAATGCTTTAAGCAATCTACCCTCCGCTCATTACAAGGAATCCATATGCTTGGAGATACAAAGCCAACCTCTTCCCTTTTCTGATTCACACGGAGGACATTCCCTGCAACATAGCATTTAAATATAGTGAATACAGATGTATAAGTCATGCTGGCAGTGGTGGATAGTGAGAGCCCCAAATCTCTTTTGTGAAAACACAGATGAACAACATCAAGGTTAAGGCAGAGCAGTTAATACTGCTTTAATACAGCACAAGCCTACTCCCAGAGCCCGTTACTCCCTTAGGCTTAGATCCCTTCCATTTGCACAGCTTGACAGTACGAGGACAACTGATGCTGGAAGAATATGGGCTCAGCATGTCAGCCCAGCAAAAGAAGATGAATAAGTATCATACAGATGGTGTGTGCTTATAGGAGAGGACAGGATGGAGACACTCTCCTTATAGCTGGACCAAAATTTAATCATCTGTGCACCTGGCTTCAGACAAAGCCAGAAGAGAGATGTGGTTTTAGTTAGGGATGTAAGCTGCATCACAAAGGCAGAACGTCTATTAGTTAATGGCTAGTATCAGTTTTCATGCCTTTTAAGACCATAAATATTTTAAATATCAAGGCCTTTTTCTTTCATGTGTGTATCTATTTCTCTTAAGTGCATTCCACTGCTGTCTGTTCTCTTCTCCTCTGCTCTGGTCTGCAAAAGATTATACATGATTTTGTCTGATGTCCACCTCCAAGCCCTCAGTCACGGAAGGTGTTCCTGGCTCACCGACAGGTCACAGTCCACAATTATTTCATAATTCCTATTACCTTTGAGAGAGGATTTCACATTAGAAGACTGGGCACTCAGTCTCACAAAGTGAAAGGTATGACACAGCAGGGATCAAGCACTTCTCTAGCAGATATGGATTAACTCAAGAAAGGTAGTGTGAAGCTCTGACAGAGTAAATACTCCACCTGCCTACACATGTCTGGGACTGATACAGAACCACAAAAGCAGGCCTGTCTGACATGGTCAGAGAAGCTTCTGAGAGCCTCCCAACTGCAGGCTGGAGTCTGAAATCCATGTCCGGGTGATATGGAGAGTTCTTGTTTGATTTGCCAGATGTGCTCTCCCCCACTCCACTCGCCCATCATCTCATTTCCTCTCCATCAGTGCTTGTGGTATTTGGAGTGTGTTTCTATGTATGAGGGCTTTCTTATTTGTTTCTTTGCAGGTTTTATTAGTAAGACATGCTGCTATTTTGCCCCTGTGATGGGGAATACACTGACCTCTCCTCTGCCTTGCTTAACTTTGTTATTTTTCCACTCCCCAGTCAGCTGGCACGACAAGGGCAAATAGTCTTGCCTCCTCTTCTATGTATTTCTTCCACTTCAGATCTTTGCATTCATTAGACATCAATATTAGTTACTGACATCGTTTTGCACTGTCACATGCAATAGAAATGTCCAAGTGAGGAGGCTGACAGCACAGGTGAATTGTACACTGTTAGAGAGAAACAGTGTCCGTGAATTTAGGAGAACTATCCACAGGTTAGACCAGCCTTAGCGATGGGACTGAATCCCCTGAAAAACACTCACATAATTAACTTGTGATAAATAATTCCACTTCCTTCAAGTTTTTGTTATAAGGATACCAAATGTTAATGAAACTAGCAGGCTTTGTGATTCCAGAACTAACAGGAACTAAATAGTAGCTAAATACTATCTGGAGGATGTTGGCATCAGTCAGGTGGCGGAGAGACTGAACAACTTCAGGGACAGCAGAGAGGTAGCTCCAGGATTTTTATTTCCCATCTCACATACAAAGATGAATAACCCTATATTGACCTTTGGCATCATCTGGTGGCAACAAAACATGGCAGAAACACTAAGAGTTTTCACCATATGAAGCTTATCTGTCTTTAGGATGGGGTTTTTTGAGTGCAGACTATAAGTTTTGTCATTTTCTGTGAGTAAAAGCCTCCCTGCAGAATTGGACATGTATTCACATTCATCTGTGTATGTGACGTGGGTCATCTGGGTCTCTGATGGTTAAGTGGTTAGATTGTCTGCAGGCACTTCAGGGTTATGACTCTTGTGTATTATAATCACTGGAAACATGAAAAATATCTACCTTTATCAAGCTTATTGAATAGGTAAGTTTGTAATCACTTGTCTGCTGCTGAGGCTTCTGTGCCTAAAACTAGATTAACTCTCCAACTTTCATAGTAATCTGTTTAGAGGTGTTCAGCTAAACTGAGTAGATACATCAAATGTTGCTTTCACATTGTCCTTTGAGAACAGTCTGTTAGACCTCAAGCAGCTGGGGTCCAGATTGGGAAGAAGATGCCTACAGCAACTGAGTGTGTCATTTAACATCACGAGCTTCACAGAAGGTGTTAAAGGGAGCTGGCATGCAAGATGTGCAAGGGACATAGGGATTCAATCATACACAGTTTCAGACAACCCAATTGGAAAGAGAGAATGAAGTGAAATTCGTGCTATTATCTAGGAATGATTCAAAACACTTTGAAGTCAGTGGAAAGATTTTCACCGACTTCCAGAGCTCTGAATCAGGTCCTGGATAGTCTTATACAGACTGACAGGCAACTTTCATCTTCAAGAATTCCTTTCAAGGGACATTGCATTAAATGGCCTTGACTAGCTGTCAAGGTCAGTGTATCTTTGGATAATGAAATGGAAAATGTTTGGATCTTCATGGCAACTTCAGCTGTCATACACTAAGCAACTAAAATCTAGACACCTATACTGAGATGTACACATCTAAACTTAACTTCTATATAACTAAGACCAGCTATGCAGAGAGAACAAGCTTATAGCCCTTAG
This sequence comes from Pachycephala philippinensis, assembly GCA_013397055.1. Lineage (NCBI taxonomy): Eukaryota > Metazoa > Chordata > Aves > Passeriformes > Pachycephala > Pachycephala philippinensis. Next base: position 14,891 of record VWZT01010584.1, on the reverse strand, counting down.
CCTTGGCATTGAAGTTCATGACAACTGTGGATGATTATCAGGTCTAAAAAATTAGTCTCTTGCTGAGGTGCCTAAAAAAAGATTACTCTGAGGGATGCATCCAGGAAGAGACTCTATTTAAAAAGGAATTTTCTGCTTGGCACTGGCCTCAGCAAAAGGCTGATTTTAGTGCTCCACTTAGGGTTAGGGTTATGCTTTGGGTTAGGCTTGAGAAACCCAAAATACCAAGGGTTCCAGGTACACTGCAACTACAAAAGGCATGCCAAGGGGAGCATGGCACTGCCCCAACATTGCTCCCATACCCATGGTCACAAACAGAGCTTTGTTCTCATGCAAATCTATGCAAAGACCAACCCTTCCACAAACATCCTTAGGGACTGTATCCTGAAGTGCATCATAGCTGCAGCCAAAGCAGCCAGCTGTTTGGAATTTGAATAAATGACGCTTCCCCAGCATTTGAACATTTATCATACAGAGTTTACTTGATCATTTATACACATATAAATATATATATATATATATATATAAAATATATATATGTATATACACTTACAGGTGTGGGCCTTGCCATCTGAGCCATAACTTTTGTTCCTTTTCACTGGATTCACCCAATTTGTCAATAACTATCCCTAATGACACCGCTATAACCAAACCCAACAGGCAGACACTCAGCTGCTGTTCATTGGCACAGCTCCACTGACTTCAAAGTCCCTGAAACTTTCAGGTGTGGTCACACCAGGCATGTAGAGGGGGGGTTTACTATCATGTTCTCTGATGTGGTGCCTTTGTGTATGTATTCCAAACTGTGTTGCTGACACATTGCAAACTCATGTCTAATTTACAGACTGCTCTGAAACTTAGGTCTCTTTCTCAGCCTACCTGTTTCCACGGCTCCCCTGGTGAATAATGTGTTTCAGGTAATTTTCCCGTATGTATTGGTTTATATTTTTTCCAAAGTAGGATTTCATTTTGTCACCCAGTGACCTACTCTCTGATTCTTGGGCTTTTCTCTATTCCAATCAGCCTCATTCCTGCAGTACCCTCATGCCTGCAGACATGAGAAAGTTGAGGCTCACCCTCTTGCCCGAAAGACCTAGAAAATATCAACATAATTGTTCAGTGTGCATTGTGTTCTGCAAACTTCTGGAGAGCTGTAGCTCGTAAGCCAGTTTTAAAGCAGTTTTCAGATTGCCTGTTATTGGCAAAGCATTTTAAATTGTGCTGCTAAAACCAAAGGCCCGAGTCTAGAGTTACAACGTGATTGACACAACCCTAAAAAAAAGACAGGACAAAGCAGCTTAGCACTGTGGAACCTTAGCAGCAAAGCACTCTTAGCACTTCCCAGTCTGGCTGCCAGGCAAGGGCCTCCTAAAAGCTAAAACTGCTTGAAGGCTGCTCTGATTTGTCTCAGTGACCTCAGGCAGGTGGAAGCCAGACGAGGTGAGGACAGGAAGAATGTGAAGGTGACATGCTTGCATTGGTGACCTGGAGAAGGGATAAAATAGGAGGCAGTGTGACTGGCTTCCTGCAGTGCAGGACAGGAACAGGGGGCACTCAGGGGGCCATGTAAGGCACGTTTGAAGCTGGCTCCGTGTTAAAGTTCTCATGTCAGATTTGCTCCACCTACTGTTCTCCCTCTTCCCATTCATCTCATATGCTACTGGAATCTATTTCAAAAGCTTCTGTCTGACAAAGTCTACTTTCTCTTCATGCTTCCATATTGTAGATCTTGCTGCTTATCCTTTGACAGGTGAGATCAGATGCACAGCATCGAGGCTCAAAGACAGCACTGGATTTAGGCAGTCAAATGTTGTATACACTGTGGGATTGTGGGGAAGGAGCTGCAGCAGAAGGCAAGATCAGAAGCACAGAAAGTTTGTCAGGAGCCCTTCATAAAGTGGCACAGGTCATAAGGTGGCACGCTCCCAACTGCAAAACATGGTCAGAGGTTTTGTCCCACTCTGAATTAGTGTGTCTGGACTATAAAATTGCAGACGTTGTGATGCTGCACCACAAATGACTAGCACATAGGACTTATGAGCAAATATTTTTAAACAGGATAGAAATTAGAGATAAAGAACACTTTCTTTGTTTTTATAACATTGTGATTGCTTTTGTCAGGTTTTCCAGATTTGTTTCTGCTGTTATCAATCATGCATACTGCATAAAAACTGCATTTGCAAATGGAATGGGAACTTGCCTGCAAAAAATCATAGCCTGCATCTACCCTGAATATCAATCAACAGCCAGGCCCAGACGGTAGAACTGGTGCTCTGACATCTCCCAGTTAAAGCCCTGCAACTGCCTCTTGGTGCAAACTTGATGTAGAAACCCATGAAGGAAGAAAAGATGAAGGGACAACACAGTGTACAGGAGGGTTGCAAAGTTCCTGGGTGGGGACAAGCACTGCAAGGGAGCTGTGTGGAAGGCAGAGGCAAATCAGAGGTCCCCAAATACAGCAGAAAGGGCAGAAGAGATGTCAAAGCATGGGGGAGAAAACTGGGAAGGTCAAGCACATGAGATCAAGACAGGGCAAAACCCTGCAGCACCCTTATATTGTGTAAGGGACCACATAGCAAGTTGAAGCCAAACTGCACTTGGAATTTCAATGTTCCTTGGCTCTTGCTTTTACACCCGTTGCAGAGCTAAGCCCTGAGTCAATCTGTCTTGCAATCTCCTTGTACCACTACACAGTACATTACCTTTTATTGGATTGTATTTCCTGGCAAGCACATCTGAAATATCCACGAACAAAAACTGTAGTCACTGATTCACAGTAACAGGATCCACATTTCCCTATAATCTCATTCAGTTCCTGATACTGTCTAGATATGTGGTTTCTTCTACAATGAGAGTGAGTGCCTTCACAAATTTAACTAATTCATGCTCAAGAGCCTCTTGCTGAATGTTCAGCTGAACAGCCTTTTGACAGTATCACACGCAGCCACCTTCTCTCCTGTCTCCCATTTCAGAAGTGCAGTGTCCTCCCAAAGGCTTTTTGGGTGCTCAGATACCCAAGCTGAGGTTTTTCATGCTGTTGTTCCTATCCTGTGGTTTTAAAGGAACAGGGCAGGACAGGAACCTCCCCCTCAAATTTTACTTCTATAACTGAAATGCTTTCTTTAGGCACTTTCTCTAGGTGATGATTTACTTTCAAGCTGAAATATTTCATTTCATTAATGCAAGCTTGCTGCTGTGTATTTTATGAAAGGGTAAAGCTAATTATTATGCCTTTTTAAAAATACTGTATTAAATAGAACAGTCTAATACTAGAAGTTTTCCAGTGAACTAATTAAAAACATTATGGCAAATTATACCAATAAAACTAATGAGGCCATTCACACTTTTATGTAGTGGAATTGGAATTAAAAAGCCAGCCTAGGAAATAATTTTAGCTAGCTCCAATCACATAAATACGCAGTAAATATAAAATAACACACAAAAAAAAATCTGTATGGTGTTTAGAAAAACAGGAAATAGTATATTATGCAAATATATTTCTGGCCATGAAGGTAGNAAAAAAAAAAAAAGAAGAAAAAGTCTAATGAATAAAGGGTGTATGAGACATAAGCAAAAGGCTGTGGATGAGTAACCTCGGCTGTGGTATTGTGTGTTCTCTTCCTGGATCCCTGACAGGAAGTTTCTGCTGTGTGTGATCTCTGCTCCCCCTCCTCTTCTGCATTTTATGGGCACCCCCATGTTCACTCACACTCTCTATCTTTCCTCAACTCTCTATCTTTCCTCACCTGTCCTATCTCCTTGTCCTACACAGCACTCTGTGAACCTCCTCCTCCACAATTTTCTATTGCCTCTTTCTCTTCCTGATCACGTGTTCTTATTTCTGTCTCTTAGCCCATGATTCCCATTCAGGCTATTCATACCCTTCACCTTCTGTCTCTCCCAGGAACCCACCTCATTATGGCTCCTTTTCTTCTCCCCCACCTTTTATTTCCTCAGGAATTCCCACTCCCTCTCTAGGACGCTCCTGTTCTGCAGCTGCCTGAGCACCGCAATCTCTCACAACAGTCTGCCTCTGCACTCACAGTTTGCTCTGTGGGCCCACCAACAAAGACTCTGGTCTTCAATGTCTGGCTTCTACCTGAGCCATGTCCATCCATCTCTCCTCCCCACTTTTCGTCACCTGTATCTTTTGTTTCCTGGAATCATCTTTAGTGACAGGCACTCTGCAAGGAGACACTTTCTTTTGTTTTTCTTCTTTGTTCAATCCTTGTTGCCTTTCATCATGGAGTCAGTTTGGTGCTGTTATTGACCTGCCGGACCCTTAATCTCTTTCACACACCTATTAATCAAGCTGCAAGAGGAACTGTCAACAGTCAATGCAAATATGAAGTCCAGTCTCCCCCAGATCTAGGAGATATTTTGGGATATTTTGCCATGTGGGTTCACAACATGGCTTTGTTGTGGATGGATGGATGGATGGATGGATGGACGGACGGACGGACGGACGGACGGACGGACGGACGGACGGATGGATGGATGGATGGATGGATGGATGGATGAGTTACCTGTGGTGGTAGGAATCCACAGTTTAAATAAGTAAATACAATCCTCTTGTACAGAATGCCACTTCTGTATCTCAACTGCAACACGAGTTGCATCACCCTACGACTGTTCTTTGCTGTCCTGCACAAGGACACAAACAGAATCTGTGAAAATGAATACAAAACATCACCGGAGAAACAACTCGTAGTTCAATGTAACTTACATTTCTGCATTCCCAAATCTCAGCGTGCCGGATATCCTGTAAGTGCAATACCACAGGCAGAAGACAATTGATTTAATTGATTCTTATTGGCAGAATTCCCATCTGCAGATTGAAATTCCTGCATAAATGGTAAAACAGATCTCTTGGCAAAGGACAGAGAGATTGATTTAGCAATTGGGAACTGAGAAAGAGGGGAAGAAACTTCCTCTTGAGGGAAGAAAACTGGGAAACACATCTAAAACTGCATTAGAAAAGTGTTCTCCACAGGTACCAAAGCAAAAATCAGTCAGATGTCCCACCTGCCTCCTTCCTCTGACCTCTCCCCTTTCAAGGACCAAGACGCAGGTATCCTTACAGCAATTAGACTTAAGCAAACAAAACAAATTGGAGAGGTCATGAGTGTGTCACCCAAGTGTAAGAACAGGCCTCTGGCATCAGCATTTAGTGAGCCAGCATGTGAGAATGATGGATGGAGAGTCTGGGGGAAGGGAGATAAGGAAGTGTCCTCACTGTTGAAGCCCCCATTGAGTTTGATTGGAATATGTGAGTGGGAGACTTGCAAGGAATATGGAGCTGATAATCAAAAACATGACAGGGAAACAGATGTTGCCTGCTTTGGAGACTCTCCTTGCACATTCAACACAATGGAAAGGGCTCAGATAATAAAACAGAGAGGATCCCAGCAAGAAATACAGCGTGCTGACACTTTTATGACCTGAGATGCTTACAAAATACAGAAATGGCGTTTTGTTTGCTTTCCATGCGCAGCTTGATATCACATGCTCAGCTCTCTCTGCTGCCACTCGGAGTCAGGAAGGACAATATATTTTCCTTTCCAGATAAACCTAGTGATTCTAGTCAGGTGCAGAAAGCAAATAAATTACATAAGAAGACTTTCTGTATCTATTAATCAAGAGGCTTGTCATTTTCCAGGCCTTGATCCACATGAAAGAAAGTGAGGAGGGGGAGGGGGATGTAGGAATAAAGGAGGATGTGGAAGGGAGCAGAAAGAAGATTCTTGCTGAAGCTGCTTGAGAGGTTTCTCATAGCACGAAGGACCACAGCTTAGACAAACAGACTGAAAAACAACTCCCTGCCCTCTCCTTTTGAAGTTTGTCCTCTGCAATCCAAGGGGATATGGTCCAAAAGGAGAAATGTATGAATCAGGAATATTCCATTGTGCTTTTGGGGAAGTTATTTCCACATTTCCTTCTTCTTTTGAATGTTGAGAGAGAAAAACCCTGGTGTTGAAAAAAGGAGCCACATTCAACACCTTGTTCGCAAGTATATCCCAACACGCCGTGTCACATACACATACTTGGAGGTTCCTTTTCAGCATATAGCCAAGTATTTGTGGACTATAGCAACAGGGTTGGCTACTTACACAGACAAAGGAGGAGATAATTTTCCGTGCAGAGCACAATACTTCTAATATCAAGTAGAGAGATATCATGGACTCAGTAGTTTGCATGAGAAACTGGCTCTATTTCCCTCTCAGAAACTGACCTCACATGTAACATTAAAACAAGGCTCAGAAGAATCTTATTAAGGCAGTCATATTTACTTTCTTCCTTGGATCATCCTGAATGTAAATCAATGAATATTTATAGCATTTTTGAGATCTTCCAAGAAAACAAGCTAGAAAAGCTTAAAGTTACTGTATGGAGGGACTGAATTATTGCTGCAGACCAAACATGAATCAGAATAACATCCCACATGGAAAACTGTCAGAAAAGTTCTTGAACCAGGAACCTGGTTCATGGCCAAAGAGTAAATCTGGGTCTCTCTGAATCAGCTGCCTGAGAAAATCTGTCTGCACACTGCTAGATAATCGTGTAGTGACAATATGGGCAAAGCAATTTTTAGCTCCAAGGCTTCTTACTAAGGCTAACCTCAGCTTAGGGAAGCTGGTCTCTCCAGGCTCCCTCTACCATCTTTGACAAGAGGATGGCTTTTCCCAGAGGCACCTTGGAAGACTGGAGCTTCGGCACTTCTGCGTTGCTTCCTGCAGCTGCCTACACAACTGTGTGTCTCTCACCTTTCTAATTTCTGCACAGAAATGGGCAGCAGAGCAGTGTATACCCACAGCTAAAGTGTTGTGATTGGAGCAATGGTTCGAGTTCTGGTGTCTACACCCATGACAGAATGGTCAAAATTGAAATGGATTCCAAAAAAATCCAGAAAATAATTTAATGATTCATATGAAGTCAGGAATGTCTGCTGTATAGCGAGAAAGGAAGAAAGGCTAACCTACCTCATCCAACAGATGTTTTGAGAAAAGGTTTGAACCCTAACTAAAAATACTTATGTGGGGAAGAGGTATCTGATAAGAAAGAACTCTTTAGTTTAGCAAGAAAAGACTATGAGAATTACAAATTTGGATTGGAAAGCATTTTTAATTGAACAATGAAATCACCTACCGGGAGACATGAGGGATTTTCCATTACAAAAATGCTTTACATCAAAACCGAAGAGATTTGCAAAAGATATGCTATAACTCAACCACAGGCCACTAAAGTCACTGAAAAAAATTCTAAATCCTTTAGGTTTACAACTTTGATCTTAAATCCTGTAGAGGCCTACAGTTTTTTGTAACTCTGCCAATAACCTCTTCACTTGTTGGCAGTCTCTGTTGCTAGGTAATATTCAAGATGAACCAAAGATGATTCTGCAGTTTTTACTCCTACTTTAACATATGTGTTCAGGCAGACAATGGGAACACTGAAAATACTGGCTAACAAACATTTCTTCTGCATATCCCTGTTGAAAGTGAGTCCAGAAAACAGCCATCAAGTCTTTCATAATCAATGGCAATGCAGTAAAGTTTCTTAACTGGATACTCGCACTCCTCAGACAGGATATTTGTCTTAGATTTACCTTGTGACTTGCTATATCTATGCCTTCTGTGGGTCCCGACAGGTGTAACAGGATGCCAACCACAAAACTTACTCCTCATCTGCGTGTCTTGCAGATGTATTTGTTTGTTTACTTTTAATTAAGAAGTGGTGTACTCATTTCCATTAGATTTCCTCTTCTGGAGAGATCCAGTTGCTTAATTAATAAGCGTCTCATTTAGCATTTTCTCATGCCTTAGGAAGGTTTTCCTGAAGTACTCACTTTAGTATAATACCTGTTTTTCCCCAGCATGCTCTGGCCATGTTCTTGAGTTCCCTGCATGCAGCATTTCCATTCTTTGTTCAGGCAATTACTGGTAGGTCTTGAAGTGCCAAATGTCATTCAAGGTGACAAGCAATATATCCACTGTGGGTCTCAGGAGGGCCTTTAATCCACATATATTCATTTTTCCAGTAATCTCAGCTTCTCACTCAATTTTGCTACCATTTTCTGTGTAGCTCCATGGTATTCTAATTGTTTTTCAATTAACTAACAAGTTCTGCAATGGGAAGACACATAATCTGCAACACAAAAAATTCACTTTGGAAAAATGTGTGTAGAATTTAGAGACTGTATATTTGACAGGGCAGCATCACAACGTGAATATGCTACAGCAGTGAGAATCAGATTTCAGGGCTAACCATGCACACTGTATATTCCTTTTGGTTTAGTCTGTGATTATCTGTGTTTTGCACTTTTGATTATCAGTGATTTGCAACAGAAAATAGCACTGAGGGTGTTACACATGATTACATTCTGTTCTGTTCCCATTTTGTCTTCTGGTTGTCCATAATGGAACCATCACACATCAGTAGTGTGGGACACCCATTCAGAGGTGTACTTACAAATGGCTGGAAATTCTGCCACAAAATAAGGCCCAGGTGGAAGGTCTGTGAGAACCTGGAGGGAATTGTCAGGCATCAGGGCTGTGGGTGCTGTGTCCCCACAGCTCCTCAAGCTCCAAAACCAGTGTGACCACCTGACAGAAGCAAGTTATACCACAGAATATAAATTTCATTTTTCCACATTGCAGGGGTATCCACCACAGTGGACACAGCTGTTTATACTGTGCTTTCTTTCATTTTATTTGTTTTATACCGTAGGCACCCCATGCTGCCTAGGCCTACCCCACCAAAATAAAAAATGAAAAAGCAAGACTTTTTCCACATTTTATCCTCACTCTCTCTCCTTCTTCCACTTCATAACCACAGGATGTTTATTCATTCTGTGTGTACTGTGTTTTCCCAACAAATGAGGCTAGCTTGATTTCCTGTCATCCTGTTCTCTCGTAGGTTTTACTAGAATATAAAGGCAAAACAAATTATCTAAACCATTTCTCTCTACATCACTACCGATACTCAACCTTTCCATGTGCTCAAAGGCTTGATTTAAAGTCTCCAAATACTGGAAAACCCACCATGTGCCTAGGCAAGTTGCTTCAGTAGTTAACTGACTCCACAGCCATGCACATGCTTCATATCCAATCTCAATTTGATCAGATTTGGCTTTCAAACACTGGGCCTCTTGTGCCAGAGTTGCAAACTATCATACAACATACATTCCTTAAAGCACACACCCTATTGATTTTTAAAATCTAAGTGGTATTACTGTGGCTCAACTCTTAAGTTAATCCCTTGGAAGATTTAGACCTCTGCTGTATATATGGAGGTTGATGCCTTATTACAAAATGCTAACAGAAATTTTTATGGAGGACTCATATTTCTAGAGGAAAGCTTCATAAATTTGGAATGTGATTGGACCAGTGCACCTCTGGCTGTCAGAGCTGTGTCTGTTCCATAGATGGTTGTCAATATCGTTGCTGATTCTGAAATTATCTTGGCTGGATCCACCATTAAGGAATCTTGAACNTTTTTTTTTTTTTTGGTAGTTAAGATACGTGCTGTCTTTCTCACCAGGATTACAGAGGCCTGAAACCAGCCCGTTGCAGCAGTAAATGGACTCACCAGTTTATGTTATCCACAAACCAATGAAATCCACAAAAGCACGAGATTCCCACACAAAGGATGCAACTTATGCATCCAACATACAAAATTTACACACCTCCACACTCCTCATACAATGTGCATTTTCAGATCAACATTTTTCTCCTCTCAAGGCACTAGTGATATCTGTACCCAGGTCATCCTCTGGACAGCTACATCCCTACTGGGATGGGAGTAACTGTTTTTGGGGCATGATTCTGATCATGGAGCATGATCTAACACAGTTCAAAAGTGCTTAATTCCTGTTTGCTTGCAGGTTTAAAAGCAAGTTCTGTCTGGTGTTTAAGCGGCCTCTTACAAAGACACTTCAGTGTTTTAGAATGAGATTGCATCTTGATACAAAGATTTCAGCTGAAGTGCTGTTCACCACAGAACTGTAGGAAGTTAGGTTTGGAAAGGAAACTCATTGACTTCTGTCACATTTCACACAAAATTCAGTGACATGGTCTTATTTGAAGCATGAAGAACATCATCCTGGTTAATTTATACAAGTGGAAGTTAAGTGTCATGCAAATCTTGGAAGTATGTTAATGGGGAAAAGATGCTCAGTGACAGACAGATAAAAGCAAAAGGAAATCCAGTGACTGGAAACTGAAGGAAGATCATCTCAGAATATAAATTAGATTATATTCTTGTCCATTAAAATAGCCATTGAAGCCACTTACCCAAGCAACACTTCATCAGCTGAAACTTTCAAATAAAAAATGGAATGTATTTCTAACACCTAATTTAGAGATAAAGCAGAAGATACCATTCTATTGATGCAACCACCAAGTGCAATTCATTGGCCTATCTTACGGAAAAGCCTACACTACAAATATTGTAGCAGTTACTCCGGGCTTTAAGATCTCCTGGAACATCATTAGTGTCCTGTGTTTATAGGGGTTTAGTTTTTATTTTACCTCTTCTGTATTTAATAAGCCAATTTTCAGCTTTTAACCTCATGCAGCTTCTTTATGTCTAAAAGTGTTTCTCTTTTTCTGTTGAGCAGCCTCCTTCCTTCTGTGTACAGTGCATCATCAATGGAAAATTTTGCTCCTTTTTAAAAATACTGAACAGGCAGAGAGCAAAATATGGTTCTTTTTAGCTCACTGAGATGATGACATTTTCCTCTCACACAGCTTTCCCAGTAAGTGATGTTTCAACATCCTCCTTTGACAGAAAAGGGAAAACAAACTTTCAGAGAACCTGCCTCTCACCATCTGGCAGATCCCCACTGAAAACTGGCTTGGAAAGCTCACTGTGACTTCCTTGAGCTGCAGAAGGACTGGTGGATGTGGGAGTGCTGAGTGAATGAGGGTGTGTAATGTACGTTCAGAAATCACGGAACGCGATTGTGCATGTGCGGGTGGGGATGGTGTCTCTATTAATGCCTGAGTGGGTGAGACATTAAACAGAATAAGGTCACTGTTTGGGACACAGAGCCTGCAGCTCCACTGAAATCAACCTGTGGGTGCTGTAATTGGCAATCAAGAGCCACGTCTTCCCAGCAAGGCCTGTAATTTTCAGATGAATGTGTACACATTGACACGCTTTACATCCCTGATCAAGGTACCAATGGATGGCTCTTCACAGTCTAAGGAGCTTTCACAAAAATAAAAACATTCTTTCTCCCCATCCACCTTGTCCCTAATAACTTCTCCACATAAGTTTCAAGTAGTAAGCATGTGAGAGAAACAGCTTTTCTGACCGGGTGAGAGATGTGACATCCAAGTTTCGTTCTGTTTCCCTCAAAGCTTAGCTAAACAGTTTGCAATTACCCCGACCAACACCTCTGGGAAGCCAGAGCTAAGGTTGCATATGTTGCCTGTAATTTAGGAACTTGATAAAAATATGGATAATGTTGCTTAAATAAAATGAATCTGAATTGTAAGAAATGGGAGGTAAGATTAGAGATAAAAATATGCTGGAAAGGACAGAAATGCAGAACCAGCAGGGAATGTAGAGTTCTCTGGAGTACACCTTTGAATATTGTGTATCTACACAGGAGATCATAGCACCTGTTAAATTTAATACATATTAAATCTTGTCATATCTTATATATCTGAGCAAATGTAGCATACCTTCATATTTTGCAGGCAGCTTACAATTCCCAGATTTCAGTTTATGTTACAGAAAGTATGTATTCAATTCCCAATGAAAAGCTGATTTAAAGGGCACTATTGGGAATTGTAAGGAGATTAAATCGTTTTAATATTTTCAGTACATGGAAGGGAGAATTTAAATGGGAATCTGGGAATCTTTGTTCCTTTTGTGAGATGTAAAGGTCAAGATGTTGCCATACTAGAGCTGGAAGAGAATTTCTGTTGTGTAGATGTCCACATGTCCTGGGCGGGAGCTTGAGATGTTCTTAAATCACATACAATGCATATTGATGGCTCATCTTGTCAATGTACACAGGGATTGAAAATCTGTGTGGGTTGTTTTCATTACTGCAAATGGAAGATGTGCAAAAAGAAGAAAACAGGCTACAGATTGTTGAGACCTTGAACTTTCTGAGCTTTTAGATTTGTACGTTACCTCACTGAATTTCCATTAAACCTACTTACGTTAAACTCTAGTCTTTCGCCATTATTTTTCATTCTTCAGACATGAATGGTATTTTCTTAATATTAATTTAATTTAATTTAGACTGTTGGAGTGCTCATTTTTCTGTGGAAGAAATGTCACTCCTTTCTAGAACAAAATTAATCTTATGCAAAACGCCAGTGCAAGACCTGATTTATATACCAGGGTAGGACATGAAATCTGTGTGGGCAGCTGTGATCATGTTCTGCCCTGACAGTCACACTGTTCTCCTGGCAGCACTGCCCATCATTGCCAACGTGTATGTAATGAAAAATTAATGCAAGACTTGCTTTAGCTTTACTCCTCACAAAGCTCTGGCCCTTACAGCAGACCACACGCACGCCACTCGTGAGTTAACACAGGGTTTGTACAAGAGAGGAGGAGAAAAAAGGGAGAAAGAAAAGATGGAGATTTTCCTCTCCATTGTTCTCAGTCCCAAGATAAAACAATGCACATTTTATAGTGGTTTTTGTTTTATTTTTTAGCATTCTGTGCAAAATTACTTCTGATAGGAGCTGATCTTGGCAAGAATAAAAACCATACTCATAGCTTGCAGCTTGCACAGGGAGAGAGCACCTGAGATCCTCAACTACAGCAGACAAAGCCCTCTGAATCTTTGGTGTGATGGCACTGTCATGGAGGAAATACACAGCTCCCAGTCACCTTCTCTGTGTTTAAAACTGCTTGGGTAAATTCCCCCCCATCCTCTGAGAACTCAGCATATCCTATATCCAAAAAGAGAAGCTACAAAAAAATTTAAACGTGTCATAACTGGATGGGTTGGGCTTCTTCAGGCTCACAAAAATCAGCAAGCAAAGTTCCTAAAGGAACTCATAGGTTTATTTCAACTTCAAACCTTAACCAAACAAATTTGCCCAGAAAAATATCATTTGGGGTTAATCAAAACTATTCCTAAATCCACACTGAATTTAACAGGTCTAATGAATTTTTTTTTTTCTTTGGGGGGGGGGTGGGTGTGGTGCTGCACACAGGAAAGAGAAAATTTGACATTTTCTTGATAAACATTTTGATTTTTCCACAAAATATTTTGTTTTGAAATTTGCCTACAGGTAGTATTCTTACGGCTAAAAAACAATTCACAACATTTAAATGAATTATCTGGCTTGGTATTGAAGGAAAAAAAGGCATCTTGAAAAAATGTTTTATTTTGCTGGGAGAAAAAAATAAATTTGTATTAGACAGAAAAAAAAAGAAAAAAAAAGAAAAAAAAAGAAGAAAAAAGAAGAAAGTAGAAAGAAAAAAGAAGAAAGAAGAAAGAAGAAAGAAGAAAGAAGAAAGAAGAAAGAAGAAAGAAGAAAGAAGAAAGAAAGAAGAAAGAAGAAAGAAAAAAAGAAGGAAAAAGAAAAAAGAAAAAAGGAAAAAGAAAAAAGAAAAAAGAAAGAAGAAAAAAGAAAAAGGGAAAATCTTTATTCCAGTGCTATTGACTCAGAATTCAAGTTGAAAAACCACCTATTGATAAACCATTCAAAAACCATCATTCAGGAACCATAAAAAAGTCTGACATTGAACATGTATGGACTTGGCTCAGTTTGGCCAGGTCTTTCCCCAGCTGTCTGTTTGTGGAATTGAGAGGTGATGGGTAATTCCATGGAATGCTGTCCCTTGGTACACACCACAGCTCTGTCAGGGAAGGGGAGAAAGACAACCAACCAAAAAGGGCTGTCCCTTTTACTGATTTTACTTTCTGGGCCCCAAGAAGAACCTGAAAACCTAGACTGTGTGGAGAAAACCCATGATTTTGGCAGATCTGGAATTTTCCAGCCCATGTGCTTTTGAGTCATGACATGCCAGAAAAATTGTGTTAAAAAAAAAAAAAAAAAAAATCAGTTTAAAAGAATGCTTCAGTTTTTGTACAAGTCCAAAAATGCCTCATCCAATTTCTCTCAAATTTTCCAGAAAACTTCTGCTCTGACATGAGATCATATATATGAAATGTAAGACAGACTGGTTTGTAGTTTTGGCAAAGCAGGGGAGGAAGACAAATTGGATTGTACTTTTAAAGAGAGAATTAGGGTCTCATCTTTGAATTATCACTTATTTAGGCAAGTCCTGCCTCTCATGACACTTTAATCATTAGGAATTATTAAAAGAGTAGTAAATATGTTACTGGGGACTACTTTGCACTGGCAAAGAGATCATAAAACATGTAGGAGGAGGATGAGACATAAGGAAAATAGGGATGTGTGGGGACACCGCAGAGAATAAAGAGGAAGTAGTTACAAAAACTTGTGTGCATGCTGTGTGCAAGGAAGGGGTGACAGGGATCTCAGGGGACTCTGTGGTGTAGTAGGATTTTAAGGACCATAGGGGACTGCAAAGGTCAGAAGAGAAAGAACAAAGAGATGTTGTGAGGCTGGGAAGGTGAGGACCCTCCTGAGGAAAGAGAAAGAAATAAAAAGTAATTTTCTCAGAGAGGATTTAATAACTAGAGACACCACAAAACAGAGAGAAGGGAAAGACAGTTTGTGCAAGAACCATACATCCTGCCATTGCAATAATCATACATCCATAAATATTTAAAAGTGGATGGGCTAATCACTTTCGAGGGCTTGGGACGCCCATATTCCCAGGATTTGTACACCACCACCCACCTTGCTGCCAGCTCCTTCTGCACTGCAGGGAAACTGCCATTGCTCCCCTGGAGCTCTGCTACAGGGTAAATGACGCACTCGGACACG